>JAFEUB010001023.1:287500-340096 GCA_024529925.1 Ophthalmolycus amberensis | reverse complement strand
CCTTTAGCCCAGACCTTTACGTCAGGCCCGAGCGAAGGACGAGAGGAATAGAACACAAAACCTGAGTGTCACAGACAAGCTCATAGGTCTTCAATTACACATTTACACACACACATGAGGACCGTGAAGGACTGAAGTCTTTATCTACGGCAGCGTGTCGTTGCAACAGCTTCAAAAAAACGTGTATTTCAGAACAGCAATCAAACATTTTTATGCCGCTCCCACTAGAGCGAAGAGGCACGCATCACCGGGCGCTGACAGTAAGAATTACTTCACCAGAAGGCGACGAAAGACCAGTCTGTCGCCAAAACCCTATTGGCAGTAAGAAATAGCTGCTGCACACTTTTGACAGTGGCATGATACAGCCGTCTATCCTCCAAACACTGAAAAAGGAGAGAATAGACCCAACTGCATGGGTCAGGGGTTCTAGCCACCTTTCCTCGCACCACCGCTGGACCACTTTGCACTGTAACAGGCCATGGTGGATTCCTCTCCAGTCGCCTGGATGGTCTGAAGCACCTGTACAGATAGTCCAGCCCCCCTGAGCCTGTCCCTCTTAGGAACTGAGTGTGGAGAGGACGGCCCAGAGTGGGCAGCGCGCCTACAATACCTGCCTCTTGAGACAGAGGCTCCAGGGTTGGTCCGCCAACATCTGAGTCAACTCTGCATACCACGGTGTTGGTCGGTAACCCGAGGCTACCAGAATGACCAACAACTGCTCCAGCCGAACTCTCTCCAACAGGAGAGGGATGAGATGGAGCGGCGGAAAGGTATACAGCAGCTTTCTTGGCCATGGCACGTGTGCAATAGCATCCACCCTTTAGGGGCGGCTTGTTCTCCTGCCACCAGGGGGAACCATAGCGGGCAGTGGGTGTTGCGTCGGTTGGCAAAACAGATCCGCTTCCCAGACCCGGTTATGTGGAGAGCCTTCAGAAACAACAGTTGCTCTGAGACCCACAACGGACCATCCTCATCAGGGCCTCTTCCCGTATCAGGGCCGTGAAGAACCAAGAGCACTGCCTGTAGCTCGAGGAGGTTCAGGGAAAAGGCCTCACGATGCCTAAACTTACGGGGCCTACTGCTGCATCAACCATGAACAGGAAGCGGAAAGGGGGTAGCTGACCACAATTTGTCCTGATTACTTCAGGATTTTAAAAAAAAAGAAATCTGATGGAATTGACAGAGAGTTCAAATAGATACATACATATATTCGCATGCTGTCCGGACTAAGTAGGCTATAAAAGAGAGAGAGGGACCGTTAACCATCAGCTGCTCTGTATTCCTCAACAAAACTTCACATTGTTTGCTAGCTAGCTAGCTAAAAAGGCAGCTAGTTAGCCTAATGCTACTCATGATGGCTTGGCAGAGAAGCTCTAATATCTCTCCTTTGAGAAAAAGTAGTTTTGAGAGAAATTCAGCAGCATCATGAAACTCAATTGGGTTAAGTCTGTCCCTTAACTTCGTTCTAGGAACTCGTTTTTTTCCAAAACACAGCCATTTAAAAGGTAAACCTCCTCAAGGTGTCGAAATGGGATTTAAAGTTTTAGTAGAACAGAACTACCTTTAATTTGTGTTTAGAGTCCAAACTGAACTGATGTAGACATGGTTTAAATTGAATATTTCTTAATTTTTAGGTAGTTTTACTGTTTGATGCAACATGATTTAAGTTAAACCAAGATTAAATCGGGTTTAAAAAATGAATCGTTGTTAGTGCAACCCAGCCTCGGTGTCGTTTGTGTTGTGTTGTGTGGGTTTACATGTGTGCTGTCCATATATCACAGAATATCACAGATCACATAATATTTACCAGTCATTTGCATTCAGGTGGAAAAGCCGCTGCAGCATGTCAAGTAATGCATATTTATGTGTTGTTTGTTGCCTAGATATGTTAATCACAGGATGCGACAGACAAAAAGCGCCCCTGGTACTTACGTTTAGTTGTGTGTTTGCTGAAATATAAGTGTGAAGGTTGTTTTCAGTGTCCTGCGTCAGCCGGGGGCTGGACGTGCATCCTATCCAACTGCTCTGCTTCATTTACATTTTGTTAGCAGTGTGAGGGCAACTCCCTGGTGCTAGACTTAAAGATAGTTTTACTTTATGATTTGACGAGGAGCAGCAGAATGCACTTTGAATTACCTTGTTGTTGAAATGTGCTATACAAATAAACTTGCCTTGCCTTGCCTTGCCTTGCCTTGCCTTGCCTTGCCTTGCCTTGCCTTACAAGGGGAGACTGCCTTCTTTGGGGAGGAGCAGCGGGTTCGACCCGTCCAACTGAGAGGGTATTGCATGACTCGTAGAAGATTGAACACTGTTGAATCACATGTACAAAGCTGATGAGTTTCTGACCACAGAGGGATGAACTGCTCAAAAAGATTGTAAGGATGCAGGAGTTATTTTAAATCAATAGTAATTAAATTTACTTCTTTGCATCAAATATTTGAATGTGGATCATTTAATATCTTAAGATCTGACCAATTATATTCTGCATATATATCTGAGGAACGCCTGGAGGGAATTTATTCAAATTCCACCTGGACTCAAGGGTGAACTCATTAGATTATGGTGACCTGTGACCTCACAAAACATGTTTTTGGCCCATAATTCCATAATTCTTTTGCTAATTATGACAATTTCACACAAATGTCTAATAGGATGAAATGATGATGTGAGGACATTTTGGACAGACGTGGATGTGAACTACTTGACTGGTTGGCGGAGGCATCCAACAGTGAGGCGGTAGTTTTAAATGAGTCGGGAAGACGACAGCAAAGCCTAATAAATCAATATAGAGTCCGTCCTCGTCGTATGAATAAGTGGTACACAAGTTAAGTGTACCACTTAATGCACACGGAACTTAATCTAGACCCTGGTCCCTGCAGTCGAAACACGATGAGGTCTTTAACAGGTTCCTAGTCCCCAAGGAAGGTTCCTGGGTCGGAAAAGGGGCTTTTGTGGATCACTGTAAAACTCAAGTGCAATTCCTTCAGGTTTACCACCTCGTAAAAGCAGAATTTCATTCGCCCATTTTCTGTGGCTGAAGGTCGGAGAGTAATCTCCATCAGGACCTCTACCAGTCTCACTCCATATTAAACAAATATACCAACAAATAAACGACACCGTGTCCTTTTCTCCCTCTGCTCTCCACCGTGTGTTGTTACGTGACTCTGGTGGAAAAGTACTGCACACTCATTATCCGGGACCCATCTGTGGGAATGATGCTCACCTCATTAACTGACATTTATACAAATGAAACCTGATCACTGACCCATATCGCTCTCTCCCACACTTTCTTTAACACTCTCCACCTCTCCCTTTAATCGTCTCACTCTCTATATTCCCGTCCTCTGTCCTTGAACGTATGTAGGATGTGGTGCTCCAGGTATCATTGCTGATTGAACGACATCAGAAGGGAAAGCCTCTGTTAATCCTCTCTCTCTCTCTCTCTCTCTCTGCAGCCTGCCACTGAGTAGGAACTCTATGTGGATCAAGAGTTGAACAAGGAGCATCCTAGACTAGTGGTGAGTTTGCTATTTATTTATTCTTCGGTCACATTTCCGTCTCTTGGGAATGGCAGTTCTGCAACTGCAACGGAGACGAGAGCTGCAAGTGGAGATTGTGTAATGTTTAAAACGCAGACTGATCTGGATCAGATCCTCTTCCTCCTTTCAGACTTCTGTTGTGGTGACGTGTACCTTTTTAGAAGCCAGTGGTGGAAACTAAGTACATTTACTCCAGTGCTGTACTTAGTGTTATTGTGAGGAACTTTTAACTGAAACTGTCTCAAATGAATACTGTTATAACAAGACCATCAGTGAGAAGATTGGCTCCTCGAAAACACTATAACTTTCATCCTATGCCCTGCCAAAACCGACACAAAATTAAAGTTCCTTTTTGGGGTACTTGTACTTATTTTCATTTTCCATTTTCCATTTTGTGCTACGTAAATTTCCCCAGATGATTACTTATATTGTACAAGTCGTCCGGTCCCCTCCTCGTGAATGGAATGTGTCAGTAACTCCTTCAGGGAACTTCTTCATATTTGGCACAACAGTCCACCTGGACTCAAAGATGAACTGATTGGATTTTGGTGGTCAAAGGTCATTGTGACCGAACAAAACACGTTTTTGGCCATAACTTCAGCATTCATATGCTAATTATGACAATTTCACACAAATGATGAAGAGTTGACATTTTGAATGGACATGGAAATAAACTGCTACTTGGCTGGTTGGTGGAGACATAAAACTACCAGGCAGTTCATATATATCATGTAATCTTTAAATATGCAAAGGAGCATTGTCTAATGCTAACCTGTGGTGAATCTAGTACAAATCTACAGACACAAATACACAAAGCTGTAAAATAAACACCTAAATATGTAGTTCAGATGTTTTCTTTCCACAGAAGAAAGAAGAAAACAATAGAGCCCAAAATATCAAAATTGAGTTGCATGATGAACTATATTTTTGCCTGTGGTGACATAATAATTTAATTATAATCCCATAATACAACAAATTATTCTGCATAAAGAGTACTCTCGGTACTTTACATATATTTTGATGCAGATACTTGCTATAGCGTGTTTCCTACCTTGCACATAGTTGAAGTTACATTCTGTGCTCTTTCTGCTTCAAGAGGGGTCATTTCTTCCAGCTCTCTGTCACTCTCTTGTTATCCAATTGTATTGCAGCTAGTGTTAGCTGGCTCGGAGCTAACGCTAATGCCGGCCGGATAAACGTCAGCTTTGAGAAATCTTCCTCCCACATAGAGTCGAGGCTCTTCTTGTGAACCTGGACAGACTTGAGCTGATCTTGAAGACGCCGTGTGTGTGTGTGTGTGTGTGTGTGTCTTTTTTGACTCTGATACAGCTGGGTCATTTTAATCCCGCCCACAGAGGCTCCGATTGGTTCAGGTGTTTCCCTCTGACAGCCAGTCACAAGAGCAACACCAGACCTTTTTGGAATCTCCTAGCAAAAAATTGAGATGTGGGGTTGTGACTCAGAGATCCGGCAGCGAGCAGGGAACCCTCTGCCGAATTAAAGCTGTGGAATCAGCTTTGGTTTCGATCTTTTTTACATACATGCTGATTGATTGGTGTGCGTGTGTGAAAGAGAGAGAGCTTGATAGACACAGTGACACATTTCTTTTTGCAGATGACTCATTACTGAGACTGTGTGCGTCGTACCTGCAGGAGGCAAATGACATGTTAATGTATGTTTCTCACCATAATGGAGATGAATGGTCATTGACTGGCTCCTGCTTGTGTTTCCCAGTAGAGAAACACTTTATAATCACCATCATTAACAAAAGGTAGATTCATAGTTAATTAAACTTTAGTTCATTTAGTTCAACTTTAGACAATTATACTGATGAATAAAGTCTGCTAACTATTAGCAATGCTATAATGTATGTTATCTCAACAGTTAATTGCAGCACACATTATAACATTTTATAATAACATTATATTTGATATGAGATACACATACAAATGCATGCAGAGTCACTCGTGCACACCAGTGACCAAGAGGTTGAGAGCTTAAAGGGATGGAGCAATGCATTCTGGGAAACGCAATGGCTTATTAGTTCTGTCCCACGGCAACCCGGCCAAGTAGTGATGGATGGGCGCTGTTGGTGGTGGTGGTGGGGTGGTCATTACTGAACGTGTGTGTGTCTTTGTACGACTTTGTAGTAGTTATGTATTTATAATCTGGACATGTGTGTGTGTGTGTGAGGTGAAGTTAAGTGATGAATGTGCTCCTTGTGTGTCATGTGTGGTGTTCACGCATGAATTGCCCGTCCGTGTAAGTGGGGTAGTACATATGATGTATGAGGTCAGATAAACGCTTTGCCCTCCCTCTTTCTGCACACAAAGAGAAGCCGCACTGACGACCTATATTGATTAAATAAGTTGATTTAATAAAAAATATAAAAAGAAACGATTTATGAATCACTATTATTATTATAACTTTATTCAAATTGAGGATAGGAGATTTTTTTTGCTGGAAAAAAAGCCTAATGGGTGAGAATTTAATGTTGATGCATAATGAATAATGTGGGATGAATATTCCTTATGTCATGGGATATTTGTGAATTTCGGTGTAATGCATGCAGTATAATAAGAAGAAAAGAAAAGAAAACCCTGCATTCAAATACTGACGCATGTCTTGTCCTCCGTGTCCCTTTCTAGCCATTCTTATAGTCTGTGTGATAATTAATGTTCATGTGCGTGTGTGTGTGTGTGTGTGTGTATATATCTATTTTTGGTCTGAATCCAGCCCTCCTCACCACGAGCTGCTGATGGAGCTCAGAGCTCATGTCAAGTTGTCAGGAATCCACCCGAAAATCACAACAGGACTCAATTACTGTCTCCTCATAGACCCGCTACCCCCCCCCCCCCCCCCCCCCCGTTGTATAAAAACAACATCCTGGTGCTCATGCTCTGCCCAGAGATGTGAGATGGAGAACACCTACTGTAGCTGTACATCTTCCATCTTGTCTTTCATTTACAATCTCCTCTCGCTCACTTTCACTCTTCATCTCTCAAATCCGTGCTGCAGATTTGTCACCTTCTCCTGTCGGAGCTGCAGTTCGATGTGGAGCTGTGTGTGTGTGTGTGTGTGTGTGTGTGTGTGTGTGTGTGTGTGTGTGTGTGTGTGTGAGTTTGGTTCGACATCAACAACGTGGTAAATAGCCTTAAATGTACCAACCAGGCCAACCAGGTTTGTTTGTGCACGCTGACATGCGTGTCTGCTGAATTGTTCTCATCAGACATATGTGGCATTGATAGATGTATTTATGGATGCTGCAGGCAAAGTGTGGCACCCCTGAAGGAACTAATAGGGTGTAGTGTGCATGCATGTGGAGGATGATGAGTCTCAGAGGTGTGTGTTTCCAGGAATAGAAAGCATGAAAAGGACATATTACCATCAAGTGAAATGCGAGAGGTTCAAAATGGAAATCCTCTGTAAGCAAGGCTGCTGCCTCGCCTCACCCCTCTACACTGTTTGGTAACATTCTTTTGTTTTGATCCAGTCTTAAAAATCGAACAGTGTGGTTTGTTCAATGTCCAAAAAAGTGGTACCAATGGGTAACCACCGTCACTGAAAAGTGAATCCAATGATGAAGTGTCTTAAACTTGCATTCTCTCTACTGGCCAGCAGGGGGCGACTCCTCTGGTTGTATAGAAGTCTATGAGAAAATGACTCTACTTCTCTCTTGATTTATTACCTCAGTAAACATTGTAAACATGAGTTTATGGTCTCAATCTCTTGTTTCAAGTCTTCTTCAATACAGCATGATGTTCATTTAGTACATTATGGTCCATTTAGAGTGAAATAGACCATAAAGCAGGGGATGCTTTAGGGCGGGACTAACTTGTGATTGACAGGTTGCTACCATGGCCTGGGTGTTGTCGGTATTTTCATCATTGAAACTTAACCCTTTCACTGTGTGTTTTCAATTTATGAAAGTTGATTGTGAATTTTGGTCGCCTAAAAATATCTTAGTCAGCATTCGGTTGTTACCTCTCATTACTGTTTGCAAAAATCCAAGATGGTGACGGCCAAAATGCCGAACTCAAGGCTTTAAACCAGCAGTCTACAAACCAGTGGGTGACGTTTCGCTGACTACATCCACTTCTAACATACAGTTTATGTCTCAGTCGCTAATTTCAAGTCTTCGTCAATGCAGCATGACGTTCATTAAATAAATGCAGGATACATTTACGATGCATTATTGCACTGGAAATACTTAACTTATACGACTAAGATTCGTGTTTTTTGTCGGAGATATCTAACACCTTGGACTTAAGAATGATGTGAACGATGGACCTACAGCATTTAATTGGACCAAATGAACTGGACCCTTTCCTTGGACTTCATATGTTATTACACATTTTTTTAATCTGGAAAATTCCTGTCCTGTTTGTTTGCAATTTTCCATTTTTCCACCAGTGGCTCCATTTGCCCAGGTGGGCCTAATGTTTTTGGTGAAACAGGTTATTATGTCTATTATGTACAAGTTTGTTTTAAAACTGTGATGTTCTCCTTTAGCGACGCCTTTTGAGCCCCTCCCTGGATTGCCACATTTTGTACAGTACTGGTTGCTGCTTTTGTAGATGAAGCTGCTCTCAGCATTTACCCTGCTGTTAAATCAACATCAACATTGTTTCCTAAAAATCTGTGGCATGATGGTTACACCGTTTTTTACACCGTTACACCGATGGTTACACCGTTACACTGTTTAGTTTATTATATTACTTGATTTTATCTTTATTTTATTAATTGTGAGCAATGCTGCTGTAATCCTGTAATTTCCCCACTGAGGGACTAATAAAGGATTATCTTATCTTATCTTATCTTATCTTTTTCTAGGTTCAATTTGAACACAGTTTTAATGGTTCAGATATGAGACCAGATCTATTTAGCTGTTCCATGTTCCATTAGTGAAGTCTGCCACAAAAGTGAAATATAAGGGAAGGTGACCTACTGTGCAGTCATTACTTCCCTATTTTATTTCTTATTACTCTGTCAGCTCCATGCTTCAGGACACAGAAAGATGGATGGATGTGAGCCTGCCGCTGTGGAGGGAATTGGAAAAATGTCCTGCCTACATTTTTTCCTTTTCTCTACAAGCTTTAGGGGAAGAAAGGAGAAAGTTCAAAGCTTCATCCAATTTTATTTTGAAAACCTCCGCTGAGTGTCCATATAGATATTTTTTCTGAGCTTCAGCTACTTTTTTCTTTTTATTTTGTGCGGCTGCTCGGAGTGCTTCTAGTTGAAACTTTACAGAAACGCTTTTCTGCCAGAAAAGCAAATAACGCTATTTGGATACATGCTATATAGAAACATTGCATGCAATAGTGACAGCTCTCTCTCTCTCTCTCTCTCTCAAACACAGCGAGCGCTGCAGTGCGCCTCCCTCTCTGTAATTGTCTCAGTCAGACCTCAGTCCAAAAGTCCTAAAAAGCTTTTGGAAAAAAAGATACTTGAACTGAAACTTGAAATGAACAACATGTTTTTATCCAACAAAATATTCTGCTTCAATCCATGTCAATCCAGTCAAAAACTGCTCCTCTTCCCGCTGTGGCACAAAGAAAGGTAGGAACTGTATTTATGAGGGTAAAATCAGCCTTCGGTACAGATGACTCGATCAGATCCACTTTGTGATTTGTTGCGGATGATTATGACAGCGTGGTGGGGCATAATGGATGAGAAGAAAGCATAGAGACAGTGACAAATTGAATGCAATTACCACACAAATAGCCAACAATGATATATGTTTAATATTCAGGTTTTTTTATGTATTCTTTTATTTATTTATTTTTACCGCTTCCTTGCGGCCTGGTAGCAAATGCTTCCAGAGTGCAGTGGTTGGGGACCCCTGGCGTAAAAGACGGTTCCAAATTGCTCCGGTATAATTACATTGCAGACCGTTTAGCGATGTCTCCCATAACCAACACAAAAACATGGGAAAATAAACCCTTTGTTGAAAAATACCAAAGTTACCCTTTAATACTTGCAGTTCTTTAAATACAACATACAAGATGCATTCTAAGACGCTCTTAAAGTAAAACTTTAGAGAGTCGAGGTCGGACCTGAAGGCTGTCGGGTCAAATCCCTGGAAAATCCGTGCAGTGAATTAAAGCACAATGTTTCTCCATGCTTCAAGACACCTGGGGAAGTGGTTCAGTGAAGCTCGTAAAAGTACACATTTCTGAAGGGTCCTGTTGCGACGTGTCTCTTTGTGATAGGCTCCCTACTTGGCAATTAACAGGTTGTGATTCTGATTCTGACCCAGTAAACAAAAGTTGAGCGGAGACGACTGACGTTCCCAAGCTTCACTGAAATACATCCGTCCGTCATCCTCACTTCTTCACACGGACTCAACATCCTTCAGATGGAGTTCCCTGATCTGAAACCAAGAGCGAGTTGAGTGAAAAAGCGTCAGACAGCAGTGGCGTTCACTGATGTCAGTCTTTTCCAGTGTTGTTTATATGAACACACTTGTTAGGGTGGCGTGGAGACTTTGGAAAGCTTGGGGTGGAATTGGCTCCCATTGCTATTTGGTGAACAGCTGCTGAGGTGAATCCAGGTGTGAAGTGAAGGGATTCATCTCTAATATCTATTTATGTTGCTGTGAAAACATCTCCTTCAAACAACTGGATTCATTCAAGTTTCTCACCAACACCAATATATTATACATTTCACAAGATCATATGTGAACACTTCATGACAACGTTATAATTTACCTTCGCCCAATAATCCTTTTCACTGAACAGAGCCTGAACGCATCATAATGTAACTGAACGGAACCTTCGTCGTTGTCCATTAGCCACTTGATTAGCTCTCCTCCTTTTTAAACACGGACTGGTTGTTTACAATGTCACGTTATCAGATTGCATATTTTACTGAATATCATCGTCAGTAAAACTTTATTTCACACTGTGATAGTTAACGTTAAACTGTAATGAATCCACGGTTCATGCGTGCCGTGAGGGGGGATCCTTACGATCCGTTACACCACTAGTAAACACTATGTGTCCCCATTGTTTTGTGTACAGAGTGCATGTTTTAGAACTGGGTTTCTGCAGCTAATTGAGCGGGTAAATGGGAATTTGTAGAGACGGACCCCTCGATTAGAGATCAGTCACCACCTCCAACCTGTTTAATTACTTGTCTCTCTCAGACAGGTCAGAGCAGGCAGGTAGGTAATGGAGTGTCTGTTACAGCCAATCCGTGACGACCTGGGCTCACAGGAGATCATCCCAGTGCTTCCTCGGGAGATAAATTGTCTCTGTTCAACCTTGCACCCTGAGAAAATCCACCAGACCTGCAACCGGGGCTCTCATCTTCATTGTCTGCGGCCAGGACGACTTGACACACTGCCATATGTCTATAAATGCTGAAGCATTGGGCTTCTGCGGTAGGCTGATGTACTTCACACCAATGAGATATTGTCGTCATCATCAGCGTAATCTGCAGACGAGGACGTTGTATCAGCAGGGAAGACCGGACGCAGTGGCGGCTGGGATGGGGACCTTAACCGCGTCGATCTTAAGCTCCTGCCCACTCTCATTATAGCGGATTTGCATATCGCAGCATTGGAAATGATCCCACCGTTGCTGGCATCGAATCTTGGGCAGCGCTTGAGCAGCAGGTGGCCGCTGAACACTCTGCGTGGCCCCTGCCGAGGCACTTGAAGCAGGTGTTGTGAAGACCCGTCCCGGCATTAAGGCGGGCACTGATGAGGTTGTTGATGCGGCGACTCCATACGTGGGGCTCTTAGTGGGCCAATTGTCGTTTGCTGATAAGAAAATGATGACGAGCAGCGACGTGTGCTGACTTACATCCGTAGGCCTTGCAATCACAGTTTTGCAGTTTTTCTTTTTAGATCTGGGTACAAAAAGGATCCAAAGCGCGTATCGTTTGATTGGAGAAGTTTCGATTCTACTTGGTACTGGGTTATTTTGGTTGATACCTTAAAGGTAGCGAGTACCGATACCTTCGTGGGGGATGAAGTTGTGGAAAGATTGTGATGTCACAGGGTTGTTTTCAACCAATCAACGAAAGGCTGAGTGACTTCAGCTCTGATTAAAGAAGGAAGTTCAATCATTCGATCAATTAGATCAAAGTTAAATTCTCTCTGATTGTAGCACCACAATAATCCCCACAGAAACAGAGGAAACAGTGCGTGATAGCTTCACACAGGACTCTGTATTGTACCAAATATAAGACGACCTTGATGTTTTTGGAAACAGTTTGAAGAAAAACACTTTGAACAATATAGGCTGATCAACCTTATTTCAAGTTGTTGTTTTTGCATGATTAATACAAATACAATTCAAAGTACTCTGCATTATAATAAAGCATTAAACAAACAGAAACAGACAAAGAGGAAAGCAGAAAAGAGCACTAAAAATAGCAGAGACAAAGAAGAGAATATGGAGGAATAACAATGAGATATTTAACATCTTTTCTCGTCACGTTGACGCAACGCAAGAATAGACTAAATCAACAATAAATATTTAAATTGAGTTGCTAAAATGAGGTGAACTAAACTGGACAAACATCCTGGGGAGAGAGAAGCTTTCAGACTTTTCTCGATTCACGTTTTGAGTCACATGCTCACAGCCCCCCCCCCCCCCCTCCTGTCAAGCTCTCAGAGCAGTTCTGTGACCACAGAAAGATTTGGGTCTCTTTGGGTCGGGGAATGTTAACAAGCCATTCTGTGTCTCTCTGCACTGTCGACTGACACTGATTGTCTCCTCCAAGAGAACACGGCTCGCCAGGCATAAAGAAAATGATTGTTGAGAGACCAATTTGCTTCCTGATTTAGCCTCAATGTATCATAGTGAGAGTTTGTGTAGATGAGGCAGAGAGTTGAAAAGAGAGTTTAGCCTCCCTTTGTTGTTTGTGCTCCATCATGTGAGGTTTCGTTCCAGTGGACACTGGGAGCACCTCAGACTGATGGCAGACAGATCAACATCATGAAGTACTCAGATCTCTTACTTGAAGTAATTCCCGGGAGGTCTTCTTTTTCTTCTTCTTTCATCTGTTCCCTTTAGGGGTTGCCACAGCGGATCATCTATTTCCATCTAGCCTCCACCGGTCCATATTTGATTTGGCGCATACATTCTAGTAGAGTTACTTAGGAACCAATGGAGTTTGATCTGAGAGCCATGGACAGGAAGTCAGAAAATACTGAGAGACATACTGTACAAACACATTTTTGGTGTTGGTGTTTTCATGGGTTTTGTTGACAACAGCAAAAATAAAAGACCATTGCCAGCTTTATCCTTTCAGCTTCCCCCCAACATGTTTTTCATAGTAACCCATGTGATGGCAGAAATAGTTATTAAAGCAGGAGTCAGCAACACCACCACTGCATTTAGGGATGGCAGAAACATACATTGCGATATAAAAATTCCATAAATGGCGGTAGAAGCATCAGCATTGGAATAAATGGATGTCAATGACGATAGAATTCAATGCAATGAAAATGGAGATGAATCCAGATGCAGTGGTTGGTGTTTACATCATAAGAACAGCTAGCGTACACATGAATATGTGCATGTATCGTCTGCACTTGAGGTCTATGAGACAAACGGAGAGAGACTGCACTGCGGCAGTAGGAGACATACTGGGAGCAGGTAAAAGATGAGGTAGGGAGAGAGTTCAAGGTGCTGTGGCTCTGCACTACGGAATCAAATTACAAACTGAGTTTAATTAAAATGTCAAATTGAATGCAGAACTACATGCTTCAGGGACTTTTAGTCAACACAGACTTAAATTGTGGGTTGAATGACAGTACAAGCACATGTACTTGCAAAATATGTATAGATTGTAGTTTTCAAACTGCCTCATTTGTGTTTTTCAGTACAGCCTTTGTCATTTTTAATTAGAAGTGTGAGCATCGCTACTCTCTGGAGTGCCAAACAATTAACAATGAATCCAGTGAAACGGTGGGTCCCATCAGAACTAATGTCTCACATAGTGATTGGGCCCTCACAACAGCAGGATGATGAATGGTATTAAAGATGATTTCCAGCCCGAAAAAGTAAAGTGAACGCACATGCAACCAGGCAGAATTCATCACATTGGTCAACACTATAACTGGCATTGTTGAGGATTTCTGACAGGGTTATTGTGCAAAAAAAAATTCCAAGAGCAGAAGACAAATCGGAGAACAAAGGAGAAATCTAACAGCAGATGTTTCGCAAGCACACAGAAGCAGCCTGAATTGTGAGGAGAAGGGCTGGAGCTGGAGCGTAGGAAATCTGTGCAAGCAATAACATATCTGCATCTGAGTGCAAGCATACAGGTTTAGCAAAAAACAGAGCAAATCCAAGCGCAAGCAGGGGCCATTTGAGCGTGAGGACAGGGTTTTGAGGGAAAGCATTACAAAATCTGAAGTGCAATCAATGAGTCATGTTCTCAAATTGAAAGAACGCACTCTTGAATAAAGATAGGAAAAAAGCTCCATATGGTTGGTGCTGTAGGTGGAACTGTGAACTCTCTCCTCTTTTTCCAATCGTTCCTAATGAGGAGTGAGTGCATGCGACCGCCTAGAGAAAAAGCGCTGCACTCAGCGTCTTTTTTTCTGAGCGCTTCCCTGTTTTTTGGGTTCTAATTTAATATCTCTGGTGACATCACTGTAGAAAATGGAGGAAGAGCTTGTTTTTGCCGTGTCTGTCTGTCCTGAGGTTATATATGCTGGACAGACACGATCAGCCGGGGCGGACACTGACTGTTGCAGCCGAGTGTCGGGCTTTTATCGCCTCGCTATGGCTCTCCGATTGAGAAGGGACAAGCTCATCCATAAAAAGTAGAAAGCAAGTATGCCCCATGGTTCTCAGGATGAAAAAAACAATGTCAAATAGATCGATAATAAAAATCAAAGGGGCGATGCTAGCCTATTATATATTAGAGGTTAGAGTGGGGATATGTGCTCCAGATATTGTCCAGATATTGTTTTTTTTAAGTGCTCAGAGCACTTTTTTGATAGGACCCTGGGATGAAGCCCTCTCCATCTTTTCTACCAGGAATTGATGCTTTACGGACAATGGCCCTTACTCTCATCACGTGATAAATGAAATCTGACTTCTTCTACTCTGTGCTGCTGGAGAGGCGGATACACTCTCAGTTTGTACTTGTAGCATCCGTCGCCTGACACGCAAACAAAAGAAGCAAAGCGACGGTGGGGGCGGTGTTATTGTGTATTCCCGAACACTGAGTACTGCGGCAGGACTAAATCAGACATTCATACGTCAGCTATTTCAAAGAAATTACTCAACTCTTTTATTCACTGACTGTACATTCTCTATTTACTGGTAGCTGCCACGTCTGTGTGAATAAATCATGTTGTAAATGTCTTTCTAAATGCAGCAGTGGCCTTGGTTGTTCTGTTAAATCCTCCACTTCTTTCTGCTGGCTGTAATGCAGCCCATCCACCATTTCTATTTGATTCTAGTTTATTGATGCACTCAGCAGAGGTTCTGGGTAAAAATGTTTAGCGATCAAAGCAGCACGCTGCGTAATGCTCTCTTCATTAGTTCGAGACGGAAACATCATAAAAGCACTTATTTAGTTTGTTTTGTGTGTGTGTGTGTGTGTGTGTGTGTGTGTGTGTGTGTGTGTGCGTGTATGTGTGTGTGTGTGTCTGTGTGTGTGTGTGTGTGTCTGTGTGTGTACCCACTGAGTGTTGCTCAGCAGCGAAGTGTCGTTGCCAAAGTGCTGTTTGTCTTGTGCCTTTTGAGAGTTCCCACCAGAGAAAGAGAGATCTGGATGGAGACAAGATTGGTAGAGAGAGAATTAGACAGTGACACACACACACACACACACACATTTATCTTCTTTGGAAAATGAAGTTTAAGGTGGTAATAAGAGATGTCACAAGCCTTAAAGGGGAACGACCATTTATAAAAATACTGCAACCTGCTCATGTTCACGCATTTTGCAAGGTGTCGGAAAGGTGGCAACGTCATCACGATGAATGCACAATTTCAACGAACAATTTGCAATATAAATAAATATGCGGTCACTTTCTGAATGTATTTCATGTTAACAATAATAACACAGTGTGTCATAGCTTTCTGATTTCTTTTGTCTTCCGGTAGTTATAGTTGAAGCAAGTGCTGTCCACTGGAATGGAGCGATGGATGGGACACAGAATGGATCTCATGTGTTTTGTTTGTGCAATGCCTGTTCACACATCACCCGTGATGAATGGGAAACAGTCATTGTGTGTAGATGTGTATGACGGACCGGACATGAAGTGTGTTGCTGTTTGAAAGAGAAATATCTCGACTGAGCATTTTACAGTGTTGGAACACTGCTATTACTGAATGAGAGGATCTGATCTTGCATATTGTTGAAGAATAATTATGGTTTCTATTCATAGCTTTGGGGACCAGACAGGTTGTGATTAAGAAAACAGTTTAGCCAAAATGTCTAAATCCCTTTATTTGGAGGTCAAACTTAAAGTGAGCTCACCCAAAATGTCAGTGCTCAGGGAAACACCAAGTAAACTGATGGATGTGAAATCAGTCTGGATATTGATTTTTACCATTCATCTTAATTTAATTTTTCAAGTATATTTGTCCAAGCTTTTACAACTATTTGGAAAACCCTAACCAAGCCTTAGGGAAAGCAACAATTGTCATACGAGTCCTTTTTAGTGGTTTTGGAAATCCATCCACGACCCCGACCTCCACACAGACATACTTTCTGCTTCATTATCGAAAGGACACTCTGCATTGGCACTAAACTTTGGCACTGGATGTAAGTCATGAAATGTAGAATCGTCAGGTATGGGCGTAATTCCTACAGATCAGAGGTTGCACACACACACACAAACACACACAGGAACAATGCAGAGAAGGGACTGATAAAAACTGTTCACCTCCATTGTACTGGTGTGGAAGCAGACGGTCAAAGACAGATATTTCCTAACCTGGGCCAATGAAACCAAAACTATCTGCATGGCTTGATACCTCTAGAGGTAAAAAAAAAAAAATAATGTTTTTGTCATGTAGGTCAACAGATCCTTCAAATTCAGCAGTTCATAGAAATGTTTATTCTTAATAATTGCTGCAACAAGTCTTCAACAGTAGTTGACTGGTTACTATGGCGTTCCAATATTCATCTTTCTGTGATCATCCGTGTCATCATTGGCTACATCTCTCTAATGTTTCCCCCCTGTCAAGTCAACAGCAGATGGTGTTATAATCACAAACACACAGGTGCACACTGGGTTGTTGCTAGTTTTCCTCCCTCCATGTGCAGGCGCTGAATCACACATGAACGTCCCTGACAGCCGGGTTTCATCATCGCCCTCTTGAGAAACACTTCAGAATCATTCGCTCCTAGAATTAGTGTCGTCAAAATTTACAGCAGCAAAAGCTTATCACTCCTCCGCCAGCTGGCTGCAGCTGATATTCCAGAGGTGTCTGATGAAGGGCAAACACTCATCAAATTTCCTTTAACTTGATATATGGGATGCGAAAGTGGGCACAGAGGGAGGATGTGGTGTGGAAAAGGAAAATAGATACTGCATTCATCCTGACATCCTTCATTTCCAGGGACACAAAAGAAGAAAGAGTTAGCGCTGTTGAACATCAGCTGAACTAATCCCAGTTTAAACCGCATTTCTAAACTGGAAAACAAATTCAATATCCAAATTCAAGAGTTTTCTCCCGTTGTGGTGGTGTAACAGACTATTGTCGATCCGTGATCTGTATACGACTCCCCCCCTTCACCGTTAGGCACGCATGTGAACCGCGGATTAATTACACAGTTCAAGGCTCTTTCAGTTACATTATGATGCGTTCAGGCTCTGTTCAGTAAAAATTTGTATTGGGGCGAAGGTAAATTATAACGTTATCATGAAGTGTTCACATGTGATCTGGTAAAATGTAATGTTGGTGAGAAACTTGTTGTTTGAAGGAGACGTTTTCCTGACAAATAGATATTAGAGAGGAAACTATGAGCTGTTTGCAATACATCTAAGCAGCTTATAATACATCATTAAACTATTATTAACTATTGACAAGATTTTTCTAATCTATGAAAATACAATATTTTATTTGCTTATCATTTGAATTGTGTGTTTCTATGAAGAAAAAACCCCACTATAGATGACTATAACAAGTTGGCATCCTGTCTATTCATCGTGCACTCACAAATGGCAAAATAGAATTTGATATTTGGATGAGGACTTTTTTTGCATGGCAGTAAAATGACGTCCTGCCAGCTGAAGGACAATTTCGCTGGCAAATTGTAACCAATTTGCACAGTTGGAAAGCTATGTGTTTGTGAGCAACAGAAGAGAACAAACACAGATAGAGAGTGACAGACTGAAAGGGAGTGACAGACTGAAAGGGAGCAAGAGGACAGAAATAGGCTGAGAAAAGCACCAGGGACGAAAAAACCTCTCCCTTCAAAAGTGTGGTGCTGCCACAGCTAATGCTGTCGGCTTTTCAAAGGAGCAGAGGCGAGTCTTAGTCTGCTACCTCAGAGTGGCAGGGGTCCTTGAGTCACTGCTCTTTGAGTCTTTGCCAAATGCTTCACAACTTTCAGCTTCTAACCCTGCAGGCCTGCAGAGGCCCCACGCCATCACCCAGTAAATACTGACAGGATCCTATACATTGTGTTAAAACACAGTGCGTCACTTTGGGACCATCCTGACCTGAAGAAAAGCAGCATTGGTCATTTGTTCAAACGCTTGAAATAACCAATATTTATTGTTTTGTCACAAATAAACCTCCACTGGTGGTGCAAATAATGACGGTCCTCTCTCTGTAGCAAAGGTGGATGTAGTGATATTGTGATAGCGTGACATTGTGCCTACAGTTGGATTGAGTTGCTATAGGTTTCATTCTGGATGCTGTTTGGCATAGAACATGGTTTTAATCAAGCTTGCGTTTCTCTTATGGAACTTTTTTCAAGTTTCAGGTTTATTTAATTTATATAGCACTTTAAAAAGCAAACAGGTTTTGCACCAAAGTGGTAAACAAAGACAGATATACATGCTTACACATACAAGAATTGAGACATGTATGTGCATAGATGTTGAAATATATAAAGCAAAATTAAAATAGAATTCAAACCCAGGTTTAAAACAAGTTAAAGACAATTAAACCACAGAGAATAAAACTGGGTCCAACTGGGTGTATCTTGAAAGCATCAACAGCCGCTTCCCTCTGGTGGAATCAGAAAGCTTTGGTTTTATTTGTCAAGGTTATGAGAGTCAGAGATTTGTTTCTTTGACCCACTACAATGGAGGTGAATTTTAAAAATCCTAAATCCCCTCAACAATCTCTGCTGTGATTCGTTTTTTGGCGGAGCTTTATTTTTCAGGTGATGTCTGGATAATGTCTTAATGATTTCCTGGAAAGAACTGTTTTATGTTACCAGTTGTGGGGAAAATAGACCCGATGTTTATGTTTGGCACACAATAAATAACTTAGTTTCTAGTGAAACAGTCAGTGCGCAACAGTAGAAATATCTAGTTTCTAAGGCCACGTCCACACTACTCCGTTTCCATTTGAAAACGCATGTTTTGCTACGTTTACACTGAGCGTCCACACTACGGCAGACTTTCAGAGCACCGAAAACGGAGACGTTTGAAAACGCTCCAGAGGACGGATACGTTTGGAAACTCTGGGGTTGCGGACTAGTATGGACGGTCGGAAACGCATACATTTGGAAACGATGAAGTAGACACCCGCGTTCGCTACTTGCTTGGTTCTTAGCAGTCACGACTTGTCCTTCCCTGATTCGTCACGCCCCATCACGTAAGCCTTTACAAAAAGCCTTGATTATTGATCGACTACCACGTTAATTCAACATGGACAACTGATTACAGGCGTGGCTGACCTTGTTGTCTTTACTAGCAGCTGTTGTCCAGTTAAAGTCTGCATTTCTGCGGAGGAAGCAGCCGTTATTGGAGCGATCTGAGAGCGGCGTTATCAGACCTAAGGACGTCTGAAGTCACGGTTAGCGGCTTTGAGGACGATGGACACAACTATTGTGAAGTCCGCAGACAAACTATAAAGGAACAAAGCAGTAATTGCTCTCCAGTAGGACAGAGACTTCAGCCACCAGCAGAGCTACGAGTGAGAACAGACAACAACGAAACGAGTGAGAGACGTGTGTTGACCACATTTATGGACCCATAATCTAGTAAACCATGATGTGTAAGTGTTAATATTAAAGTAAATTTGATGTGAGAGAGAGAGAGATAGACAAGACCCGCAGCGTTGTAACTGAATCAGAAAAATAAAACTTCTAAAACTTTCTACGAAATGTGTCTGTTTGAGTCCATAGAGGAAGATCTTAAGTATAAAGCACGACCTTTCATTATTAAAGTCTACTTTATTACTAAAAGAAACAAGTCGTGGAGGGAGTGCAAAGAAAACTGTCACCAAACCCTCCACCGTCTGTGCGGCCACGCTTCCAACCGGTCCTACAGCACTCGGACAGACAGACGGAAAACACACAATGCTAGTGCCACATGGCAGCTACAAAAATCTACTATTTAATTTCTTGGGGGAAAGTAATGAGCGCCACGAGGGCAACTAAATTAACTAGCACTAACTAAGATTAAACAGGAACAAACAGAACAAAAACAAAACAGCATCTCTCCTGCCCGATCACCGCGCAACCCCCATCCGGAAAGCGAGGGTCGTGATCGAGCCAGACCCAAGCACCGCACGGCACGGACACAACCTGTCACACCAGGGATCAGAGAGAGAGAGAGACAGTTCATCAGTACAGCTTATATAGTGACAAACAAATTGAGAACCAGGAAGTAGGAGGGGCCAAGGCCTACCCAGCCCTACAGTAGCCAAGCAGAGACATTTCAGTACCGGCTACATACGCAACCAATCTACTTCCTGTTTACATCGGCACCCACCCGCATGCCCAGTGTACGTGAAGCGGCGACTTAAAACCAAGTGCTCTTACTTGGCAGGCGAAATAACAGTCGTTCGCTCACTCACTTTTTAGTGTACTGGCATGAACGGGGGATTATCGCTGTCTTTCACGATGTGGTTTATCATTTAGTCATTCATTCATCATGATGACTATTACAAAAACAATTTATTGTTCAGCCCTTGTGTGTGTGTGTGTGTGTGTCCTCTCTCTTTCTCTCTGTCTCTCTCTTCCTCTTTCTCTCACTTCCTCTCTATCCCTTGTTCTTTCTCACTCACTCGCTCTCTCTCTCTCCCACCTCAGCACACACCTCTGGTGATTGATTGTCCCACCCAACCTCTTCCCTGGTCTCCAAGGCAACACCGTGCGCCTGTACCCTGAAAGGCAACTATAAAACGTGTTGAGGACTTCCGTCACATCGTTCCTGCAATCCCCCCTTTTTCTATCCTCTCCTCAGGCTTCCTCTCATTTGTGACTTATTAGCCCTCCCTTTGCGCCTCCACCCGTCACCCCTCCTTTTACTCCTTTTTTCACTTGAATCACTTCTTCTTGTTATTCCTGTCTTTCCTCCTTCTTTGTGTCTGCTGTCCCTCCTATAGCACTCCTTTTATCCTACCGTCCTTTCCCTCAATCCAACTGCCCTCTCCTTTACTTATTTAATCCCTCCTATTCCTCCATGACTCATTTTATTCCTTCTATTACTCTCTTTAATCAAGCCTTCATCCCTCCATCAGTCCTCCCTTTTTCATCTCCTCTCTCCCATCTTACCCACTAGAAAGGCATCGCCACACCCTGCCGTTAAAAATGGTACATTGATTACATATGTACACTGTAAACAATACTTCTTAGTTAAAAATAACTCTCGAAAGTAAATCTCATGAAAGGCTTTCATTGTAAAAATGTGTGACTTCATTAAAGCAGCATCACACTCAAGCCAGCTGTCCATCAGCAGTAACTGCCACTGGCATCGTTTAGTCATTTAACCAGGCGGCAAGCCGATGCGGAAGTGTCTTAAAACCTGCATTCTCTCTAATGTCCAGCAGGGGGCAGCTCCTCTGGTTGTATAGAAGTCTATGAGAAAATGACTCTACTTCTCTCTTGATTTATTCCCTCAGTAAACATTGTAAACATGAGTTGATGGTCTCAATCTCTAGTTTCAAGTCTTCTTCAATACAGCATGATGTTCATTTAGTAGATGATGGTCCATTTAGAGTCAAACAGACCATAAAGCAGAGTATGCTTTAAGACTGGTTTACTGTCTCTACGTCACTCCTCCGCATTCCAAATATGGTCACTTCTGTTTATCGGTTGCAGAAAACAACAACATGGCGACGGCCGTAATCCATGGATTACCACACTGATAGTGATTATTCACATTATATGTCTCAAATCTCCTTGGTTATTAATACGGGCGTTTCCTCTTCTCTTTCTTCTCACATCTATTCCTTGTCCTTCTCTCTCCTTCCGGTTCTCTTTATTAAACTCTACCTTCATCTATCACTCTTACCGCATTATATTTCTTTCCTCACCGCTGTTTGGAAAATAAAAACAGATACGATAAAACAGAGGACATGAGAAATACAGTTTATTATTCTTATACATAGACTCTTGTTTGATGATGTTATTCGTCGCTTGTCTCCACCGATGCATCAGTTGAATTGATAACTTCTCTCAAATTGTATTTTCGTGGAAAGGGAATAAATGCAGCAGTCGAGCTGAGTTAATCAAAACCAACTAAACGTAATCCAATTCTGCCGGTGAATGTGAGAATCACAGCGGAGTCCATGAGTCTCCCCACTCATCTTCCCTCTGTTTCCTTTTCAATTTGGACACTGTGCCGGCTCCACGGAGACGCTTTGTTGCAATTTGAGAGATGACGAGATGAAATTAATGAAACACCTACATGTTGCTAAACACATTTTTATAACACCTTATCATCACCTGATGCACTCTCCGCTCTATGGGGAATGTCACATAATTCAAACCTAATATCTGAGGTTCTCTGTGTTTATAAAAGGTCGAAAGAAATGGAAGGAATGTTCTTTGTTCTTTTTTTCATTTTGTCTTCTTCAGAAATTCTCTCTGCATTTTTATGATTCTGTAGCGCCTGGAGTTGAAGTTGACCTGCACAAACAAATAAAAAATGTCAGGAACTCCCTTTCACCATCTTTCACCAACCTTTAATCAAGCACAGATATACAGCAGAACCATTGTTCTGTTTTCAAAATGACTACAAAGGACACAAAGACACAAAACAACAACGAACAGAAGCAAAATGGCCCCAAAGAGTCACGTAACGGCTATGAAAAGACACAAAAGGACAACATGGACATGCGAAATGACAAAAAATGACTACAATGACGACTAAATGATACCACAAACACCGTCCTACTTCTTTTTTAAATGAAACTACATGGGATATTTCTAAGACTGTTTCTAAAGATGTATGTCGTTAGGAGGATTAAATGTGCAGCTGCCGCAGCTACAAACATTATCTTAACTCTTAATTTATTGTTGGTTCATTTCATCCTTTCATTTGAATTCATTCTCATTAGGACTGTCAGAAAAACATATCACAAATATTGGGAGTGCACGATCACGGCCAAAATGATTATCAAGATCATTTTTGATCAATGTTAAGATCACGATTATTCATCAGGATTATTCATTTGTTTTAGGGACAAAGCATTGCATTACCCTTTCACATTTAAATGACAGAGCACTGCTTTCACTTCCACAGCGTGCTACATTCCTGCTAATTAACAAACCTTTGCATCCAAATAAGACTCAAAATAAGATTCTTCTTCACCTGAATTCAGTGCATTTTTATTTTGCAGTATCCAGAAGCCCGCCAAAAGTAAAGCCAAAACATCTGGATCGCCCACTGCTGGCTGGCTGTTAGTTTATGAAGCGCCTGATTTGACATGCAGCACAGTTTTACGATGAGCGGAGCATTTTAAATGTCAATATCACAGTCGATTGTGTCCATTTAACTGAGGGAAGCCAAAACGGTGATCGCAATTCATACTCGATTAATTGTGCAGTGCTGTAAAATAGAATTTGTTTGTCATACTGTATCAATTTTAAAAACGATTTTTAGATCATAAAGATGTAAAGATGAAACAATACTTAAGATATAAAAGATACGCCTCCTCTCAAAGTAGTGCTATGATGTCAGATGTTTCGGGGACTGTGACAGATGCAGATCCCACCTCAGCTGATAATTGGAGCGCAACATGAGCCGTTCCAACAGCTCAACAGAAGCCTGGAGCTTCTCATCAGATCTTTTTTTTGGGGAACAAACGGACCTTTCTGGGCTGACGACGGCTCTCGGTTCGTTCCCATCGTGTTTGTTGGCAGACCCTGTCTGCAGCCCCGTGGCATCCTGTTGGCTCACAGGAGAATAAACATGTTGCCTAGGTTATATAAATCTAAACGGAAACCTGTCGTGTTTGCCGTGTCAGCATATTTGCCGTCTTCGCTTTTGTTGTTGGGCTTATCACATTTGAAGAGGCTGACCTTGGCTTTGTTTATTGTGTGAACAGGAATTGTTATAACACGGCAACAGGAAGCTTCTGTTTTTCTTCTCCTGGGGAGTGGAAGGAACAGAAAGAAAAAGGCAACGGATGAACTCGTTTGATGTGACGATAAACTGAGATTAGCTGAGGTGTGTTTTTAAGACAGAAGGTGAGAACAGGTGCTTTCGTCCTCACGAACGGACCGAAGCGTGACAGGAAGAGAACGGTAGAAAGATTATCGTACCGTAAAACAGGGTTCCGTCCATCTGTCCATCCTTTGGTTTCACGCTGAGGTTTAAATCTCACCAGTTGGCAGACGCATTCTTCCATACTCTAACACACACACACACACACACACACACACTCTTTATCTGAATTCTCAAAGAATGGATTGTGGCCGCTGATGGCACCATGAACTATGCATCACTTGCAACCGCTATCTGGACCGTCTTGAGGTGCGATCCAGACATTGCGATAATTAGAGTGCAAACACGCACATGAAGTTTGTGCAATGTGACATTCTTTTGCGTCTGATTGCAATTATCCATGTGGCAGAGTATACATGTAGTTGGGCCAAGATTAGAGTAGATAGAACAATGGCAGAGAGAAAAAGGAAATTTAGATTTCGGTCCTGACAGACGAGGCGCAAAGGCAAAACTTCAGACGTGGAGTTTTTGTCTTAAAGCTTACATACTGACCAGCAGGGCACGACTCCTATGAGTCTATGAGAAAATGACTCTACTTCTCTCTTGATTTATTCCCTCAGTAAACATTGTAAACATGAGTTTATGTCTCAATCTCTAGTTTCAAGTCTTCTTCAATACAGCAGGATGTTCATTTAGTAAATTATGGTCCATGTAGAGTCAAACAGACCATAAATCAGAGTATGCTTTAGGGCGGGGCTACTGTGATTGACAGGTCGCTGCTGCTACCAGCGACGTATACAGTGTCTCTACGTCACTCCTCCGTATTCTAAATATGGTCACTTCTGTTCATTGGTTGCAAAAACAACATGGCGACGGCCGTGATTCAAGATGGCGACGCCGAAACCACTGAAACCGAGGCTTCATAACGACAGTCCACAAACCAATGAGTGACGTCTCGATGACTACGTCTACTCCTTATATGCAGTCTATGTGCATGTAGGCCGTAGGTTTGTTAGCAGCTGCTGTAACAAACTATTTCGCATTTAGAAACCCCAGACATTCGATAGACTTCTGAATGTCTAAATGTCCTTCAGTTACCACCAACTCTCTGTAGACGCTTATCATTTAAATATAACTGGGTTTTGATATTAGTGCAAATCTTTGTGAAATTAGACATATCGATTTTTGCAGTGAGGGTCATTTACAGAAATAGGGGCCAATTTTTGCGCCAAATGTCTGCATATCATCTTACTTAGATATGTTCAAATAGCACAGCAGCACTGCGATGCTAATTCCCTTGGCAGCGCAGTAAGAGGTGCATTTCACCCTCTGCGGGTGTTTGAGAATTGCAACGTTTCTTTTCATCTTATTTGTGCAGGTTTAGCAGCAACAAAAGCCGCTCTCAATTCCTTTGTGTCTCTCTTTGCCGTCTCCTTTGTCTCTCTGTGCACTGTCGTTTGTCGATCTTCCTCCCTTGTTCTCACCTTTCGCAGGTTCCTCTTTCCCACTCTTTTCTTTCTCTTCATCTCCCTCCCTGTCTTATTTATTCCTTCCATCTAACTTTCCGTCCCACCTACCAATACCTTTATTTCTAATCTCTCTCTGATTATCTTTCTCGGTCGTTTCTTTGTCTCCTCCTTGACGAGCTTCACTTTTCCACATCCATCGACCTCCATCCATCTCTTCCCTCTTCCACATCTTTCTCCTTTTTTTCGTGCTCTTCATCTCCTTCTCATAACCTCCTGCTCTATCTTTCTAGCCCCGCCTTTCTTTCCCATAACTTTATTTTGTCTTCTCTGACGCTTTTGTAGTTTCCTGTGTGACTCACTGTAGCACAGCTAGGGATTTCTGGCATATGGAGAAGGCTGAAGCAACACGTGGAGTATAACTTTATTGCCTCAAAAACGTTATTGTATTTAGCTCGTGCCCGTCATAGGGGTAGTGGTGACTCACCACCATGACGAGAGTGTGTCGGGGTCTGCCCTTCATCTTTTCAGAAGTTTGTGGTGAAGTTGAATGTCTAAATGCACCCACTTGAGTTGTTAGTGTTCAAGGACCCTCTGCCCTCGTCTGAGCCGTGGAAAACATCATCTGAATGGATGTTTGTGTCGATAGATGAGTCAGGACTCTTCCTGGTAAACATGGGCACCAGTCTTAAAATGGAATTGACATTGAAAAGAAGAGAAAAAGGGTAAAAAAGAAAGAAAGAGTTCGTGGATTTGCAAACAAGTGGATAAACTGACGCAGTTCAATTTATTGTGCAATATTTTTTTATGTATTTCCCTCAAAAGCAGAGCTGCAGGGAACTGTTTCGAGATCTTCTTTTTTTAAATCACTTTTCTTTATCTGAAACCAGGATGTGGGTGCGTCCTGGTGCGTCTTCCCCTTGGAATTTTCTTTTTTCTTGATTTTAAAGTGAAATGCATCAATGTGGTGCACATCGATCTATGCAGAACTTTATACTGTTGTTCTAGCAGTGGTGGAATTTTAACATACATTTAGGCAACTTAAGTACGATTTGGAGGGACTTGTACTGTACTTTAGCATTTCCATTTTATTTAACTTTATACTTCTAATCCACTACATCTCAGTGGGAAATGCGCAAAAGAGAGCCAGCCCAGCCATTGAGTGTAAAAATATTTTCGGTTCATTATAAAACTGTGGGACAAAATAGACTTGGCGTAGACTGCGTGCCGCCACAGTCCAGGCTCATGTCCAGTGCTGTTACGATTGTGCTAAAAAGGTTTGAGTTTCTGTTGCTGGCTCCGTCGGTTCTTTGAGTTTGACCTAATTATTTCTGAGTTCATATTTGCCACAGTCGATATGTGAATTGTACAGATGTTACATATCGACAGCATGTGTGTCTGTGAGTGTGTTTGACTCAGACTGGTTTTAAGACTTCATCTCCTTTTTCCTCTTGTGTCAGCATGATCGTGCAAAGTGAGTAAACACGGCTTCAGGATAACATTCTCAGTCTCAGGTGGACGTGTCTGGGCCTCAACTCTCTCCATCTAGAGCCGGTCTGCTTTGTGTCCACTCCTCTAGAATGTGCTCGAGGATTTTAAAGGTGTCTTCAGTGTGACGGCCCTGTGGGATTGTGGGCTTCTTTTCCCCCGGCACACCTCGTGCTATGATGCTATGGATATTTCATTTGTTGTCTACTTTATTTTAACATTACCTCAGTTGACTTGGCAGTATGTTCCCTGCCAGCATCATTTATTAGAATTCACATGTTGGTTACATTTGGTAAATCTTTGTTCAATAAAAGTCTTTATTTAGTTCATCTCTTGCATGTGTTTCCATAATTTGCTATGGTCCTAGAGCCGGACCATAACATCAGTCTGTCACTCTTTTTGTTCTCTTTCTCCCCCCCCCCCCCTCTAGGTGAGCTAGTCGCACCGCCCTCAGCTCTACGCAGCATCTCCCCCCTCCCACCTCCCTCTTCCTCAGCCTAATCCCGCCGTCCTCCTGCCTCACCTTTTCCATCCCACTTCTCGTGGGAAGCACACACAGCCAGCCATGTCTCTCTTGGCCTCCCCCGCCCCCTGCCTCCTCCTCTTCCTCCTCCTCCTCCTCCCGCTGCCTCCCTGCCAGCCGGAGTCCAAGCGCGGCGACCCCAGCAGCGACCCCAGCACCGGCCCCGGGTACCGAGCGGTCACGCCCTCCATGTTCCCCTCCTCATTCCCGCCGTCCGCGTTCTACGCCAACAGCACCCCTGAGAAGTGCAAGGAAGTGTCGGAGTGCAGGCCCGGCATCATACTGCCCGTCTGGCAGCCCAACCGGCCCGGGCTGGGCGACCAGGTGGCCAGAGCGGTGGTCTACTTCGCGTCGCTCATGTACATGTTCCTGGGAGTGTCCATCATCGCGGACCGCTTCATGGCGTCCATAGAGGTCATCACGTCCCAGGTGAGAACGAGTGAATGGAGGGAATATATGCGTGGGACATGATGGAAACTAAATGTTGTAAATTCATTTGATGATGGTAAATACAATTTAAAAAAGCTTACATGCCTCCAGATAGGGCTGCAATTTACTTTTTTTAAATTTACATTATCCATTAATAATGACTTGATTATTTATTTTACAAATGGTTTAGTCCATAAAATATCTTGCAATTTATGAAACTTGCACAAATTCCATAGTCTCAGGAAGCACCTGTCATCAACACAGTATGACAGCACCTGTACACCTGTACAATCTCTACATTATTTGGGACAAACAGGATCGTTGCCAAGAGGAAAAATAATCATCCTGTAAATCTTACATCCTATTTTGTATCTAAATATTCTTCAACTGTCTTCATCGTTCTGAAACCATGACACAAAACATGTTGAGGATGAATAGATTGGAAACACTGGCTCAAGTGTCCAGTGCTGTTATGTTTCTGATAAAAAAAAGGTTTGAGTTTCTCCGTAGGTTCTTTGGCTTTGACCAGATTTTTTTTTAAAGTTCATAATTTGCCACAGTCGATATGTCAGTTGTACAGATGTTACTCTCTTTAAGTTCGAAAAACAGCATTACTAATCGTTAAACCTTTGACACAAATGACACAAACATATGTTTATGTCTTTTATGTCTATGGGCTTGTTGACGCTGCCTGTTGATACCATTCTTTCACAAACACATCACAGCCTCTAATATCCCCCCCCCCCCCCCTGTTGATATAGCGCTGGCTTACATCCACAGAGATAATGGTGCATTCACCATTAGCTCTCAAACTTCTCCGTAATCGGTGGCAGTTGGACAGGAACCATGCTGCCCGACTAAAAATAGTCTTATTGTATATGAAGCCATTTATCAGGCAGCGCATGCATATTTAATCACTCTTAAGTGCTTGTTGTGCTCAAGGTTAGTGTTAGTGTGTTTCATTTGGATCCTCAGAAGGTTCTATTTTTCAGGTGCCTGGTACCCAAAATTAGAAAAGCCAGTCAGCTGTCTGCAAAAGACAAGCAATAATAATACAACTCTTTCTTTAACCTTTATTTAACATGTGCAGCTGAACAGATTGATATTTAACATACAAATACGTTCTTCTGTATTCATATCCGAAGCACAGGCAGTTATTTTTTCCTGCAGAGTTTTCAGCCATTCAGATGACTCATTTTGATACCAGATTAAACTCCCTCGCACCTTAATTTACATTATGGCGAACAAGGACAGTCTATTATCACATGGCTCCTGCCACGCCCTCCTCTCCTCACTGGAAGTGATTCATTCCATAGTAAGAGCTCATTTACACTCCCGCCTGCTTAAAGCTCGACTCCATCTGCGCTCTTTTCTGGGAGGGTGTCGCGCCCACTCAGTTCATACCGAAGAGCAGTGACGTAGGTTACCAAAGTAACGAATCATCAGGTTATGAATGCAAGCACGAGCTGAGTCAACGTCAGCTGTGCTAAGTTTGGAATGAACGGAACTGTTTGATGCAGGGCTGCATGATTAGTCCCGTGTTCTGCAAGGTAGAATTACTGTTTTTGTCAATGGAGTCCGGTGACCTCGGAGAGAAGGATATAATATATATAATATAATATAATATAATGTTTCCTGTCAGAAAGAAAAGTCAGTATCAGTTTAAGTGAATGCTATATGTTTTAAAGCTGTAACTAGTAATTCCATTGCAGTTTGTGAGTATGAAACACACAGTGAGCTCGAGAATTAAGACATATTCTGAATAAGTATTTTGACTTCAGCAACACCACGAGTCGCATGACATTTTACAGTCACATGCTTTCTGTATTTGTGTACTTTGTGTGAAACGGCACAGTAGAACAGCCGCAGAAGAATCCACACAAGTAGGTGGGTATTCAGGTTTCCTTTGAAAGATGCTAAGCTGATGCACAAACGGTGATATACGAGTCGTAAGTCAGAGGCATAGATACAGACACAGATTTGCAGATCTTGTTTGTGAATACGTATGAGACAGTTTTAACACTATAAAGGCAACCTTTCAGTTGAAATTACATATTTTAGTTCAAGCTAGAGATGACAATCTTAAGTAACTAGCAAGTGTACGCTAGGTTATTTACTTTTTTAAATGATCCAACCGGGAAACCCAGCCAATCTTTCCCAATGAAGCTAGCAGCACTCGCTCCAGACGTCACTCGTAGTTCAGTTGGTCTTCAGAGGAGTGTTCAGTTGGTTGCATTTTGTAACCTCACCACTAGATGTCTCTAAATCCTACACACTGCTCCTTTAACCTGGGTGGCGTGTGTGTGCGTGTGTGTGTGTGTATGTGTGTGTGTTCAGACAGTTTCATCCTCCTCCTCACTCTCCAGTTAGCTTGGAACAAAATGAATCGAGTGACCTGACATACACACCTGCATAGTTTGGACCCAACCTTCAACCTGAGTAAAAGGGTGCAATCAGCCCAAATAACTGGACACATCTGTGGGTGTGTGAAGGGAGTTCATCCAGTGAATTAATGTAGTTAGTCAAAAAACCGACGTGTGTGTGTTTTGGGCCAACAGGAGAAGGAGGTGACCATCACCATGCCTAACGGGGAAACGTCGGTGGCGACGGTTCGAATCTGGAATGAAACGGTGTCCAACCTGACACTCATGGCTCTCGGTTCCAGCGCTCCGGAGATACTGCTATCTGTTATAGAGGTACACACACACACACACACACTACTGTGTATCTCTATCACAGGGAGTTATGTGGATTCATCGATGCCGCCGGCACTCTCTTCGTGCTCCCTTTTCTCGCTCCATCCGTCTTAATCATCTTTCATTTCTTTGTTCCAAAGTAAAATATTCCTCTTCAGTTGTGTCTGTAGAACTATAACATATTCTGCATGTTGTTGAATCAAAATGCTCTCGCGATAAACTTCAGACTGCTTAATCATTTTCAAGACTGCTCAGTCGGCCAAACGAGCCATGTTGTTCAGGGGTGTTTGAAAAGTAACTCTGTGTCTTGAGTTTGTTTCTACGCTGGTCATCGGTCCTCTGCCTCTCGTCACCACGTCCCTCCCAGGTGTGCGGTCACGAGTTCCACGCCGGTGAGCTGGGCCCGGGGACCATCGTCGGCAGCGCCGCCTTCAACATGTTCGCGATCATCGGGATCTGCGTGTGGACGATCCCCAAGGGCGAGACCCGCAAGATCAAGCACCTGCGGGTGTTCTTCATCACCGCCTTCTGGAGCATCTTCGCCTACATCTGGCTCTTCCTCATCCTGTACGTCATTTCGCCGGGCGTCGTGGAGGTGAGACAGACTCAGAAAGAGTGGCACTGTTCGTCAGCGCAGACAAAAAGGCAGCGGCAATTTTTTTATGTACATTGTTTGGGGCGGGGGGGGGGTCATTTGGTCTCAAATGAACCCTCTTAGATACAGGTGGCTGAAGTGATGCAATACACACAGATCAGGTGGCAGCTACCAGGAGGCAGAATGGCTCTTGTTTTGTCATGAATCACTTTTTGTTGTGTTGGAAACGGAAAATGCTCTCAGACGCGTATTTTAAATTTAAATTGTCCTGATGAATTGTGTCTGATAGGGATTGAGGTTGACGGTGAAGGTGGAAATGTAGGAAATTAATATTTTTGGAGACATGACTCAATCAACATGTCTCCCTCCTTGGATGTTCATGAATAAGCATCTGAGTGCAACCTATTGAATCAATGAAAGGCTTTGTCTTGGTCCAGGTTTTGAGACTTCCATCTCTGAGGTTGAGTTGACCTTTTGAAGAAGAAAAAAAGGAAACAGACTGTAAAACTGGAAATAGATTTTGCGTTGCCTTAGTGTGATGCATTGATGTAGATTAAACTAGCTAACAGGATATTAAGGCCTTAAAAACACCTACAGCAGTAAAATGCAACATATACATTAATGCAGCAGTAATATTAGTCCAGAAACATTATATATAATAGTAAAACACTGAGGGAACACTACATTGCACTGTACTTCTTTTATGTACTTTCATTTTGCTGATAATACTTAAATACTTGTAATGGAGTATTTTCACAGTGTGGTATTAATACTTGTACTGAGGTAAAGGATCTGAATACTTCTTCAACCACTGCTGAAAAGTAAATTCACCTCCAAAAGCAGGTTTGTTGTCCTCATGACGCTCCTTCCTCTCTCAGTTTGTGCCACATTGCACCAGAATCATGAACAATCGCACCTGAGCCCAGTTTCCGGAGTTGTGTGCCCAAAGGGAGGAAGCGATGCCTTAACGGTCTGTGTGTTCCAGGTATGGGAGGCTCTGGTCACCCTGCTGTACTTCCCGGTGTGTGTCATCCTGGCCTGGATCGCCGACCGCCGCCTGCTCTTCTACAAGTACATGGGCAAGCGCTACCGCGCCGACAAGCGCCACGGCATCGTCGTGGAGACCGAGGGAGACCTGACGCCCAACAAGGGCGGCATGGAGATGATCATAGACGGCAAGTTCTCGCCACGGGGGGGCGCCGTGGTGCCTGCCGAGAACTGCGGGGGCGGGACCCAGGACGGCACGGCGGGGGCCGTGGCCAAAAACGTCGGCGCGGGGGGCAACCTGCCCAACTCCAACAGCGCGAGCAGCAAGGAGCTGGACGAGAGCCGCAAAGAGGTGAGACACGGAGACGTTGACAGCTTCAGGAATCTATATTTTTACTAATCTATAACATGACGATTTGACATAACATACTGCAGATTTCCGCCAGACATTCTTGCAAAAATCTCCAAATATCAAATGTTTATGATACCAAACCACAGCATGGCTTTTCCTGTGGTGTTCCTCAAGGACTTGTGGCATCTCCTTCTCCCCCTGAAGGTCTTGATACTCCCGCCCCTTTTGTCAACCTATAAAGAACTCAAAATGTCCCTGAAACACACCACTGGTTGGTGCCGAACATCTTATCAAAATGTTCAAACATCGGATTGTTCACAGAGAGGGTGAAATGACAAAGAGAGCGAAGCAAGTTTTTAATTCACACATAGGTTGTAAGACGCTGTTATCGCTGCAGATTGTGCTCTGTTATGAGTCTCTCATCTCATTTCACAGGTTTTTGTGTCGCTGAAAAATGCAGTTAACATAGAAAACAGGATTTCTACTGTTGCGATTGTGACATGATCGGAGTGCAAAACAATGGACCGTTTGCCTGCAGGAGACAGTAAAGTGGCCGTAAAAGCTGCGATGAATGGCTCTAGTTACGATTTCCATTTCCCATCCAAAGGCATGCTTCGTTTTGTGTTTCGCGATACCAGTCTTTATGTAAACCATGTTCCTCTCGACTTTATAATTCAGTTCACACGGAAAACACCGTCTCAAGCAGATGCAGAGGGAATGAAGACGAAATGGTCCACATTTAAACCTGACAAGGGATGAGTTGTCTCACCGTTGAGGAGCAGAAGGAGAGGAAATAAGGGTTTGAGAGGTAATGAGAAGGAGAGGTGTGAGGACGGACAAAGACGAAAACACCGCGATGAGGGTCAGAGAGGTCGAGGAGAAACGAGACGCAGAGGGAGAAACATTCCCAGAAGGAAAGTGAGGACTGGAATGAAAGACAAAAAGATCGGCAGCTTGTAGCCTGTGTGGACACAGCGATCTTTAATTTGGCATTTTCTGAAGATCTAGTTAAGTGGCGTAGGGAGGAGAGCCTTCATTCACCGAATCCTTTGATGGATCCTATTCGTTTTCTGTGGAGCAGGAGATCATGATGGATGCGGCTCTGCGAGTGGACCGACCATTCGGTGTATCTGAATTTGCACAATCAGGACTCGACCTCAACTTTATGCCAGCGAGGTCCGTCGTTGCCGCCGCTTAACAAGTATAAATCACAAGTTACTGGATCGCCTATTGCTCGCCTAAAATGTGGCTGTAAAATGACAGAGTTTGTCATCTGGACACCATTATAGGTGCGTGGAAACAAACAAGGAGGCGAGTATTCCCTTTGGCTGCACCTTGTGGCCGTTTATTTCCATCCATACAACACATAAAACACATTCACTTCCTGCCACCCTTTAACCCCCTCTGTCACCAGGGTTACGCCCCTTTCCTTAAAGGGGCCCCGTGAATTCGGTCGTCCCCTACATGCCTCCCCCCAGAATTCACCAACTCCCGAGATTAGTCCCAACCATTAATGTTTTGGGGCCCGGATCAACCGACCAGCCCGACTCCGTGTCTCTGGGGCCGGAGGCAGAACCACCGTTGAAGGCCCCCTCCGGGTCCTGTCGTGCTGAGGTGGGAGGGCACGATGCCGCCCCCGCCGTGGGGGTTCAGCCAACCGTACAGGTTGGTCCAGGTCTAGATGTGCCGGTTTAAGGCGGTCAACCGCCACGTACTCCAGCTTGCCGCCCATGTCGACCTTGCAGGTTTTGTCTCCGGTCTCCAGCACCCGAAACGGCCCGACGTAGGGGGGTTGAAAGGGTCCACGGTGGCCGTCCTGGCGAACAAACACATACTCCGCTGACCTGAGGCTGGACGGGACATATGACTGCGAAGGCCGTGCTGCGACGTGGGCACTGGTTTAAACAGCCTGGCTTTTTCCAGGAGCGTTTCCCGCTGCTGGGTTGCAGACCAAGGGTCTGTGACTTTGGGGATGAACTCCCCCGGGACCCGCAGTGGCTGTCCATAAACCAGCTCAGCCGATGAAGCTTGCAGATCGTCTTTGGGAGCTGTCCTGAGCCCCAACATGACCCACGGGAGCCTGTCCACCCAACTGCTGTCTTTGAGGCTGGCCCGGAGAGCAGCTTTCATCGACCGGTGGAACCGCTCGCATAACCCATTAGCCTGCGGGTGGTAGGCGGTAGTACGATGGAGCTTCATCCCTAGGCTTCCTGCAACTGCATTCCACAGCTCTGATGTAAACTGTGGGCCTCGGTCCGAGGAAACGTCAGCTGGGGCTCCGAACCTGGCAACCCAAGCCTGAATAAACGCCCGAGCCACCTCATCCGCCGTTGTTGATGACAACGGGACAGCACACCACACAAGTCCCGGCCCACTTCCGTATATCCTTTTTCAGCCCGTGCCAGACAAACTTTGCTGAGATCAACTTCTGAGACGCCCTCTTGCCAGGGTGTGACAGACCATGAATAGCATTGAAAACCTGTTGTCGCCATTCGTCGGGAACAACCGGCCGTGGCTGGCCTGTGGAGACATCACACAGGAGCGTAACGCCAGTTTCGCCAAACGGGACCTCCTCCAACCGCAGTCCCGTGACTGCCGTCCTCAACTCCTGGACTGCCCGGGTCTGTTACTTGATCCTCTGCCATCTTGTTATAGTCCAATCCTAACTGGACAGCCCCGGTGACAGCCCTGGAGAGACAGTCTGCGACCAGGTTTTCCTTGCCCGCTACATGCTGCAGATCCGTGGTAAACTCTGATATGAAGGAGAGCTGGCGCTGCTGGTGTGCAGACCATGGTTCGGCGCTCTTACTCATGGCAAACGTCAATGGTTTGTGATCCACAAACGCAGTGAACGGCCGAGCCTCCAGCAGGAACCGGAAATGCCGAATGGCCAGAAAGAGGCCGAGGAGCTCCCGATCGAACGTGCTGTATTTCCGCTCATTAGGCCGCAACTGTCGACTGAAGAAAGCAAGCGGTTGCCACGCCCCTTTCACCCACTGCTCGTGCACCGCGCCCACCGCGTAGTCCGAAGCGTCCGTGGTGATGGCAATCGAAGCCTTAGGTGACGGGTGTGCCAGCATTGTTGCGTTTGCCAGAGCCGCTTTCGCATCATCAAACGCAAGTTCCCTCTCTTCAGTCCAGTCCACCGCCTGCTTGATGGCCTTGCCTTTCAGGGCTTCAGTACAGGGGCCGCATCACTTGCGCTGCTCGGGGAATAAAGCGATGGTAAAAGTTCACCATGCCTAAAAACTCCTGCAGGGCCCTCACCGTGAGTGGGCGTGTAAAGTTAGTCACTGCCGCCACCTTTGCCGGAAGGGGAACCGCCCCGTCCTTTGTGATGCGGTGACCCAGAAAGTCAATGGTGGTCAACCCAAACTGGCACTTAGCCGGGTTGATGATCAACCCGTGCTGGCTGAGTCGCTCAAATAGAGTCCGGAGGTGAGACCTATGCTCCGCTCTTGACGAACTGGCCACCAGGATGTCATCCAGGTAGACGAACAGGAAAGGCAGGTCCCTCAGCACCGTGTCCATTAGACGCTGGAACGTCTGCGCTGCGTTTTTTAGGCCAAACGGCATCCTCAAGAACTCAAACAGGCCGAACGGAGTGATCAGCGCAGTCTTGGGAATGTCCAGCGGGTGAACGGGCACTTGATGGTAACCTCGTACCAGGTCCACTTTCGAAAACACCACGCTCTCCGACAAGTGGGTAGAAAAGTCTTGAATATGTGGAACCGGATAGCGGTCTGGGATTGTTGCCTCGTTGAGCCGGCGATAATCTCCACACTGGGCGCCACCCGCCCCCAGGCTTCGTGGCCATGTACAGGGGTGAAGCCCATGGACTGTCGGAGCGGCGAATGATGCCCAGGCGCTCCATGTTTTCAAACTCTATCTTGGCGATGGTGAGCTTTGCCGGATCTAGGCGCCAGGGCCCGGGCATGTACCGGTGGGCTGGTGGTAGAGATGTGATGCTCCACCCCATGCTTGACCGTGGAGGAGGAGAAGGTGGGCTGCGAGAGGTCTGGGAACTCGGCCAGCAGACGCAGAAACTCATCAGCCGCTGCGAGCATGTTAGTCAACCTGGTAGAGCCCGCTCCACTTAGTGTACATGGGTAAGAGCAAAAAGTCACAGCATGTATCAGGCGGCGGCCCTTGACGTCCACCAATAGTCCATAAGCGTATCCCAAAAGCGTGTCCCAAAAGTGCGTATGGGGGTACCGTTCGCGGCTTCCAGCGGGGGGCCCTGCCCGTTTGTCAGCATGTCCACCCGGCAGGCACAACGCTCCTCTGCGCCCCCGTGTCCAGAGAAGTGCCGCCCGGAAACGTCCCGGATGAACAGCAGCCTGCCTTCCCAACCGACGCTCATGGCAGTCACTGAGCGCCGGCCCTGGCATTTCCCGTCCTGCCGAAACTGCATGGTGAACGGCACCTTGTAGCCCGTGGCCCAAACCTTGCGTAGGTAATAGCACAGGCCGGTAGCTCCCCGCCGTTGGCTCGCTGCTGCTGCTGCTGCTGCTGCTGCTGCTGCTGCGGCGACGAATCGTTGTCTCCCCCGGCCACGGCGTGGCTTGAGCCGGCCTCAATGCGGCCGTGTAGCTTTGTTGGCCCGCCAGAAAGAACTTATCGGCCTCCTCGGCCAACTCCCGACAATCGGTAATCCTGGTGTTGGCCAAAGCGGCCCGCACCTGCAGCGGGAGCTGCTGCAGAAAAAGTTCGGTAAACAGAAACTCCGGCTCGTGTCTACCTAGCAGCGCTAACATTTTGTCCATTAGCTCCGACGGCTTGCTGTCGCCGAGGCCATTCAGAGCAAGCAACCGGTGAGCCCACTCAGAGTCCGAAAGCCCGAAAATGTTCAACAGCCGGTTTTTCAAGGTATCGTACTTGTCCCTCTCTGGGGGATTTTCAAGAATGCTCACCACTCTGCCTGCTGTCGAACTGCCGAGAGCCGCCACGACATAATAATATCTTGTCGCGCCCGCTGTAATGTCTCTGAGGGCGAACTGTGCCTCAGTTTGAGTGAACCACACCGCCGCTTGCGTCTCCCAAAACTCCGGCAGTTTCAGCGAAACTGCGTGCATCGTCATTCTTTCTTCTGGAAACGTCCAGGAGTGTCAGGGTCACCAATGTAAGTGCGTGGAAACAAACAAGGAGGCGAGTATTCCCTTTGGCTGCACCTTGTGGCCGTTTATTTCCATCCATACAACACATAAAACACATTCACTTCCTGCCACCCTTTAACCCCCTCTGTCACCAGGGTTACGCCCCTTTCCTTAAAGGGGCCCCGTGAATTCGGTCGTCCCCTACCTACACCATGTTTAAAAAACAGTTTGAGCCAGGCACAGATCACCGTCCAGAGCAAACCGGTTTTGGGTTCCGCCACGTCTTTCCGTTGTTTGGTCAGACTTTGTGTATCTCCACCATTATACTCTCGAACGTGGTTCTACATGACGAAACGATACGCTCTCTGCCATCATCGCGGTTGTTGTTGATTCATTTCATTTTCAATCATAGAAGGAGACGTTTGCATCCGGCCATGTGGTGCGTTAACTGCTGCAGGGCTCAACACTAACGTTTAAAAGTTGGTTGCCAGGCTGGCATTAGCTTTTGTTTGCCGCAACTGAAAATATGGTTGCCATTTTTAGCCACCAAATAATTTTTAGTAATTAAGATATTATACAGTTATTCGACAGCTTACTAATACGAATGGGACATGTCATGTGTATGTAGTACATGCTTTGCAGTATAATTTTTCGTCCTGCTCAATGATACTACTCTTGTGATGTCGACGGGTTAGTTGAACTTTTCCCCACGCCACTAAACAACTTTTCATCATCGTCTCTAAAACAGACACACACGCAGCAATATTTCAATATCACTAATGCAACAAATAACAGAACTGAATCCACTCAGCCTCTGAATGTCTTGGATGCAGTTCAATTTCGGCCTAACTCGTCTGGTTGGAGAGCAGTTCATTATATATTTTTTAATGGGGGGACATTTCCTCCTTTTATCCAGTTAGAGGTCTGCATCTTAACATTTTGTAAATGTTTTCAACAGCTGATAAATTTAGACTTTTTTTTTTCAACCCACACATGAAACCAAGCCGTCGTTCAACAGAAGTTAAAACATGAAAATGATTATAGGTCATAGGTTCTGAAAGTTCAAGCGTCATAGAAAGTTGTTGTTGAGCTGGAAGCCGAAGCATAAATTCCTCCGGCCTTCCTCCCCGCAACAGAGATGTAAAGAAGCGTCCGTGCATGCCGTCAGTGTATGTGTGTGTGTGTGTGTGTGTGTGTGTGTGTGGTTTAGATATTCTGATCATGAGTGCGTCCTCTCGTCTCAGTCCTCCAGGTGATTCGTATCCTGAAGGAGCTGAAGCAGAAATATCCGGACAAGGAGCTGGACCAGCTGGTGGAGCTGGCCAACTACTACGCTATGCTGCACCAGCAGAAGAGCAGGGCCTTCTACCGCATACAGGTGTGACACACACACACACACACACATTATTCATAAATAGTCCCTGAGGTGAATACAAGGTTGTCCAGACCTGTAGAAGGACATTGAGTGTTGAAGGACTTAAATTTCTGATACTCATTTTTAGACTCAGCTCATGATGGAACTACAAATGTTTTATGAAAATCAATACAATTTTAAACAACTATTGTAACACTTTTCCGTATATAATGTAATAATATAATGTAATCACGTTTGTCCAGGTCAAATTGATCACTTTAAGCAGATTATTATTATTACCAATTTATAACCAATCTTTTTTATTTATTTATTTATTTCTAATGCATACTACCATCTGATTGAAATGTGTGTATTCATCACATGAATATAGATTTATGAAATGAACAGCTGTTTACTGCTCCATTCGCTCTTTACTGAAGCGCCGCTGTTTCAAACACTTTTTGATCTCTATAAGCGGATGATGACTGTACATGAAAAGTCCAGATGTCACAAACAGTGGTGGAATGTAACTAAGTACATTTACTCAAGTGCTGTAGTGAAGTACAAGTTTGAGCGACTTGTACTTTACTTGAGTCTTTTACTTTATACTTCCTCTCCACTACGTCTCAGGGGAAATTACTACATTTGTCTGACAGCTTTAGTTACTTGAGTTGTGATCTCTGCACACAAAACTTACAAAAGCTTATAAAATATGGTGTTTTGTTACAAATGACTCAACATAACTGTAGCATCCCGGCTGAATAATGGTCTTTAGTCTTGAACTGATGGTCCATAAGTCTTTAATGAATCACTCCTTGAACACACCATGAACACACCGTAAGAACTTGTGCCTATATCGGCCAGGTGCTAAAACAATAAAACCGTATCAATCTTCCTTGTTAAATTACTTTTTCCGTCCTTTCAGTGACTTTTCTAACGGCTTTTTACCGGCTTCCTACTTCCGGTTTTTATACCTTCAGAATAAAAGCGCAACAGGAAATGCACCGACTGCAGTGACAAAACGTCCAAAATAAGACATAAAAAGGAACAATCTATTTAAATACACTACACATTCTCAGAGGTCCTTTACACTCCCACCAAATCATGAGTGGTTTTAAGAATAAAATGGAATATAAAAGCACGAATGATTTCTAAAGGCTCAGTAAATACCACATATAACTTTGGCAAATGTCCACATTTAAACTCTTCATACAGTAAGGGACACAGTTGTGAAGTTAAACAGTCTCTAGGAGTAGAATCAGCTTCTGAACAGGACGTTCAACGATGGATGGCTTGCCAGAACGCTGTCCTTCCTTTCCCAATCTCTGAACCGAATTTTCACTCTCCTTACAAGTCCATCCTTACCACTGACAGTCTCTAAGACCCTTGCGAGTCTCCATTCACCTCTGGGCAACAGTTCATCAATGTCCATCACTATATCACTGACACACAGATTTCTCCTCGGTGTGTGCCAGCGCTGCCTTGCGATGATGTTGTGAAGATATTCACGTTTCCACCGACTCCAGAACTGCTCGTTTACAGTTTTTCCTCTGGATGCGCCGTCTGCTGGATTTTCATTCATGGGGACGTAAAACCATTGTTGGGGGCTTGTGTTATGTCGGATCTTTTCTAAGTTGGCAAAGTCTTGACGCCAGCTCTCCCGCCGTGGCTTCACTATCTCTGGCAGGGGGTCATCCCAGTCAGTACCTTGGTGACATATTTTCTTTACGTTGCACCTGAGAGCAATAGGGTGCTGTATGAACCGCATGAGGACACCTGTTAGGTTGTTCATCGTGTATGGTCCTGGTAGAAGGTGTTCGTTTAGGTTTGTGCCGCTGTACCTTGCGGAACAGTCGAACACAACATGTAGTTTTTCAGACCTTTTATGGTGGTAGATGCCATGATGGGGAATGTACCATCGTTCACCAGGAGATCCATCTTTGTTTACTTCTTCGACATCACCTCTCTCAATGACTTCTTTCATGTATGCTGTGTAGTCCTTCTTATATTTCTCGTCACTGTGGAACCTCCGTCGTAAATGACTGAGCCTAATTTCAGCGAGTTTTTTGTTATCAGGCAAGTGTGGCTGTTGCTTAACGGGCAGAGGCATCTCGTAATGTCCCTGATCATTTTTCCTTATGCCTTCTTTGAGTTTGTTCAGGAAAACGAGATCCTCTTGTGAGACAGTCTTGTCATCTCCTTTGGTGTCCTTAAAGTCTGATTCCAGGGCGCTTATCACATCCATCGGCGTCACTATTGGGAGTTCCTTTACAGCAACTCTGTGACACAGGCTTGATTCTGTTTCATCGAGACACGGTGTTGAGCAGCCTACAATGCTCCATCCTAAGTCCGTAAGGATGGCATAGGGCTCGTTGTCTTTTCCTGCTACTACTTGTCTAGGTGTCAGTGTTCTGGGACAGTTATACCCAATCAAGAGTCCGACATCACAGCTGAGAAGCGGTGGCATCTTATCTGCGATCGTTGTTAAGTGAGGCCATTGTTTTGCAGTTTCGTGAGTGGGAATATGATCACGATTCACAGGAATGCAGTCCTTGGTGTAAGAAGGAGGAAGGTTGATGTGAACACATGAATTGTAACCTCTCACACGTAGTCCAGATACCCTTTCACTTTTCACAATCATGTGCTCTCCAAGCATAGTGGTAAGTTTCAGTTTCACAGGGTAGGCGTCGGCTTGTAGCTCATTGCTTGTCTCCTTGTTGATGAAGGTGCTGTCACTTTGAGTGTCTAGTAATGCGTAGACAAGCTGTTCCTTGGATGGGTTTTCAGCAGAGGACACCCACACAGGAACGATCATGGAAGTGCTGCCTGACTGACTACCTCCAGTGACGCTGAGTGCTGTGGCTGTCATGGTTTCATTTACAGTGTTTGGAGCTGTGTTAGCAAAGAATACAGACCTTTCTCTACCATCACGTCTTCTGTAGTTCTCATCGTGGAGACAGGTAGGGTGCCTTCCCTTACATATATCACAAGAATGGCGGTGACGACATTCCTTGGCACTGTGACCTGGTTTCACACATCCATAACACAGCTTGTTATCCTTCACGTATGCTCGTCGATCCTCAAGGGACTTTTCTTTGAAGTCAGGGCACTTGGGAAGTTGATGCTTGTCATCTTTGCACCACATACAGGGGGACCTTGGTTTTCCATTGTTTAATGTTGACTTGTCACTGTTCATGGCAGTTTGAGTGATGAAAACATTGGCTTTGTTTCCCTTTGTTTCCTTTATGTATCCTTTGTCATAAGATGAGTTGGATGAGTGAAGAGCATATAGGGAAGTGACTGGGTTGCATGCTATCTCTGCTTCTAAAGACACAAAGTTAGTGAAATCCTCAAAAGTGGGAAACTCTTTTCCTTCCATGAAGGCTATTGTAACCCGACGATTCCAACTTGATGCTAACCAGTCAGGAACCTTTTGTATTAGCTTTACATTTTCTTCGCAGTCACTTAATATTTCTAAACCCTTCACATGGGGCGTGGCTTGAAGACAGGCACTTAGGAAGTCCGAGAATGTTCTTAACCCTTCAGCATCCTTGGCCTGAAGTTTTGGCCATTTTGACAGCTTGTCCCTGAAAGCTCTTTGGATGACAAAGGGCTGACCGTAGCGTTGGTTGAGCTTATTCCATGCATCTCTATATGCCTCATCATCATTGCGATAGAATGTGCCTTCGAGACATTCATGAGCAGGGCCACTGACGTATTTCTTTAGGTAATACAATTTATCAGCTGAAGAAATACCCTTTCGGTCAACAAGTGACATGAACGAAGCCCTCCATTCAATGTATAGGATTGGGTCTCCACTAAACACTGTGGGCGTTGGCACTGGGAGTCTGTTGATGGCTATGCTGTCTTGGATTGCTTGGGCTAGACAGGACATGTCATTAGCGGGCGCTGGTGTCACAACGTGAGGGTTTTGATGGCATATAGCAGGGTTGAAAGGAATGTTGGGGGGTCTGTTGTTCTGCTGAATGGACTGTCTATCAGTTTCTTGTCTGATTTCTCTGTCGTAGATCTCCAGTCTAGCACGAGCAACCTCCATATCTCTTTCTACTTGTAGACGCTCTAATTCAGACGTTTGCATTTCTAATTCCTTCCTATGGTTTTCCTCCATTATCCTTATTTTTTCCCTTTGCTTTCTTTCTTCTTGCAGTATTTTATACTGAGCCTCCTTTGCAGCGAGCTCTGCGGCTGCATCAGCCCTTTTTGCAGCTATGATCATTGACTCAGAGTGGTGACTGTCACTTGACTGAGAAGCAGTGCCATATACAGAGTAAGCATAGTCGTGGGCATATAACTGATGGAGACGGTGCCTTTCACGTACTGCATCATAATCGCCATCTACTGCTGATAAGTGTTCATGGACTATCTTCATAACGTCTTTAGTCACAGCCTCACATGCATCAATCTTGCGTCTCAACTCAGTGGATGGTGTGGCACGCTCTCTTATTTCACTGTAAGCTCTCATGACATCATCCATTCCCTCTTCAATGTTGTCTGCTATTGTAGACAATTCAGTGACTGATATGTCTTTCTTTAAATTTTCTTTGGATGTTCTGATTTTGATTTTCCATTGATCATAGAGGTTTATGAGTCTTTTTTCCCTTTTACTCAGTTCCTCCTGTTGGTAGGCATGCATTTTCTCTGTTTGCACACTATGACGTTCTGATCGCCGTGGTAACGTTAACACATTAGCATCATCCATTTCAAGTTGAAGCTCAGCTAGTTGTTTTTCCTTACATTCAATTTCTTCCTTTAATTCTTGCTTCGACATGACTTCATAATCATCCAGATGTAGTAAGCCTCTAATTCCTTGTATTTCCGTTTGTAGCTTATATATCTGATCCTTTATGGCATCCATATTGAACGTAGTTTTCCTTACCGCTTCTGTTGACCATCACGCTAAGTGCTGCAGCTCGCTGTTCTGTGGCCGTGCCGTCTTTGTTCCACAAGCAGCAGAGTGTAGCAGGTGAAGGTGAAGTTCTTACTGTAGCATCCCGGCTGAATAATGGTCTTTAGTCTTGAACTGATGGTCCATAAGTCTTTAATGAATCACTCCTTGAACACACCATGAACACACCGTAAGAACTTGTGCCTATATCGGCCAGGTGCTAAAACAATAAAACCGTATCAATCTTCCTTGTTAAATTACTTTTTCCGTCCTTTCAGTGACTTTTCTAACGGCTTTTTACCGGCTTCCTACTTCCGGTTTTTATACCTTCAGAATAAAAGCGCAACAGGAAATGCACCGACTGCAGTGACAAAACGTCCAAAATAAGACATAAAAAGGAACAATCTATTTAAATACACTACACATTCTCAGAGGTCCTTTACATAACTGTTTTTATAAGTACAGCTGGATGATTAGTCGATTTACTGAAAATTAACTATTAAATATTTTGATTGTAATTTCTTATGTTAAAAAACATTTAATGGTTCCAGATTTGATGATTTACCCTTTAATGATGTTAATAATGTAAATGTATTCATACTGATGTTGAGGTTTGGACTAAACAAACATAGTGAAGGTGTCACTTTGCGCTCATTGTGAAGAACATTGATCTACAATGAAAAGAATCGTTAGTTAATAGTTCAAAATGAGCTCCAGCTCAACCAACTTCAACAGTGAAACCCTGCTTTTACATGAATGCACGAGGAATAATAATCTCATGATCGAATATAAAATAGTAAAACAGTCATTTTTATACTTTTGATACATTTTGCAAATTCTTCAGTTAACATCTTCAATGCAGGCCTTTTACTCGTAACAGTGTGTCTCTAGTGTGGTATTAGTACGTTTACTTCAGTTAAGGACCTGAATACTTCCTCCAGCACTGGCGGCGACACATTATATTTAAGAAATGTCTGTCTATTTCTTGATGTAAATGTTTTAGAAAGAATGATGTACTCTGTTTCTTCTGTAAAAACGGATCCTCCTCCTGTCCGTGTGTCTCCATCAAGGCGACCCGCATGATGACCGGAGCCGGTAACGTCCTGAAGAGGCACGCGGCCGACAACGCTCGCCGCACGGCCGTGACCGACGAGGAGGCGCCAGAAGAGGAAGACCTGGGAGTGTGCAGCCGCATCTCGTTCGAAAGCGCCCACAGTCAGTGCATGGAGAACTGTGGCATCCTGACGCTGGCTGTAGCCTGCCAGGGTGGGTATTCTTCAAATGAACGCTTACATTTCAATTACATGTTTGTATCTGTCTTTGATCAGTTCACATTGTATTTGCAATCCGAACTTGAAGCAATAATACATACCACACTTCCCCTTTAAGTAAAAGTCCTGCATTTAAGATCTTACTTGAGTTCTTTATTCTAGGGTCGTTTATTCTACCGTGAGGTATTATACATGTATCAGGTATTGTATTTTCTAAGATGATTTTCTAAGGTTTGAATTAAAAATTGAAAGGAATAATAAAGTAACAGACAATGGAAAGTACAAGTAGCTAAAAGAATATTGTACTGCAGTAAATAGACATAGTTTCACTATTTTACCTCAGTGATGGACATTGCTGCTTTATTTGTTTTTTGAAAGTAAAGCCATGTATTCAGGTCTAATCTGCAGTACAGTGTTGAACTACATTCCATAACAAAGGAAACTTCGATAGCAGTAATGTTGCAACGATAACAAGAAGCACTTTCCTTGTAAATCAGAGCAGAGTGTGAAAATATCACAGTGTTTTACAATCTTCTCATTGCAGAAGAATCTCCTCATATAACGTCTATAATGTAAACAGAACATATTATTTTAATAATTGTTCAACACAGATGCAGTCATTCTTTTTATATCAGATCCATTGGAATGTTAAATGAAAGTGTGGTGGCGTTATTCTGTTTTTTATTCCTGGTGTTTAGGAGGTCTGGGAGAGAACACCTTCTACGTGGACTACAGGACGGAGGACGGGTCCGCCAACGCCGGATCGGATTACGAGTACAGCGAAGGAACGCTGGTGTTCAAACCCGGAGAGACCCGCAGAGAGATTAAGGTGAGTGAGGAGAAGAGGGAGACACTGAAACCACCACAAACCAAGTCAAGAAGTGAGAAAGTCAGCGTCGGCCGGTGGGCGGTGCTTGGTTTTGGCTCGATGGTTTCAACATGGCGGCCGGGTAACAAACTTTCTAATTTTACAGCTGAACAGTTCACTGAAAATATATTTCTGAAAACATTTTAGGGGGCGAGAAAAAGGCAACGCAGTAACTTGATTCATATTTGATGAGAGCTGTCTAGTTTGACAGTTTCCCGAGAGACTCCTCGGCTCTGATTGGCTGTTTTTGGTGTGAAACCCATTAGGAGCGCTAAACGGAGGCAGAGCAACCTGATTTATTTTCACAGAATATCCCTCTCGTGCACTGTTGTCAGAACACAGTGACAGTTTGAGCAAATATGACAAAAAAGTAATTTTTTTTGAAAAGTTTCCAACTGCAACTTTAATGGAAGTTCTATTTGCAAGAGCGGATATTGTAGGAAACTGAATGAACACAGTGTCACCACAGATATATTAACAGAGGAGTGTTGCAGAAATATTTAGTCTTTCCCATTTATTATGTAGACCAAATATTGATCAAATTAATTACACACAGACGTATTAGTCAAACTACTGATTCCATCCATATTTAATTCTCTAAGTCTCTCTTTTACTCCGTTTTTTTAAGATTAAACACAAACAGGACAAACTTTAAAATGTCCTACTCGTGGACTCTCTGCTGTCCTGGTGGGGTAAAGTAAAGTAAAAGTACTATACTTTGCAAGCAAAAGTGCTTAAGTAAGCAGTAAAAATAGTCATCAAAATACCTACTTGAGTAAGAGTACAAAAGTATATCAAAACAATCCCAGTTGCCATCACAGACAGACAGACGGACACAGATCACGTCCAGGTCTCTACACTCACATGAAGACAATGAAATTAGAGAAGTGGACAAATCAGTCTCTTATCTTTCTGAAAATGTCTCAAATCGGAGGACTCATTTAGACTTAATAATAATTAATGCTGTGATGTTTCGGCATCAATCACCTATCAAATACAGGTGTGATCACTTCTTCACTTTGGCCTGAGGGAGTGCATCTGTGGTTGAAGCGTTGCATCAGTTGTGTCCACGTAAAATAAAGCGGCGGCGTTTTCCGTCCGCATAATTTGGTCTCTACGTCTCTGTCCCCTCTTCATCAGGCGACACAAAGCTCGACGAGTTAAAAGCAGAATGTTAGCTTGAACATTTATATAACATTCGGACCGATGCAGGGGTAGTAGTTTTAAAGCATGGTATTCTGTGTGTATGATAAACCGTATTAGCATTCACACTTCGTTGCCGCCACAGCTCTCTGAAGTACTGACTTCAGACCTGCTGTCCCACAACCATCAGGTTGAGACTACAGCAAGTCAGACGTAAGATACATTTGTTTGGTGGCGAGTTTTGCTGTTGCAACATCTGCATGCACACAATGTTCAGAGTTAAGCGATACCAGTTACATCTAAAAAGAACAACATGATAAATTGCAACAACACCTCACTGTCGTGTCTTCAGCCGTGCTTCTTTGAACAGAGGTCATGTGGAGGCGTGGCTACGGTAGGGTTACAGAGCGCCAGCTGACCTGGGACCAGCGCTGTGAAAGGAGCCAGCTTACCAGCTGCCTCTTAACGGATCATGAATGCATTAAAGTGGCAATCATGAATCATTTCAGTCGGAGTTGATTAAGAATTTCTACTTGAGTGAAATCAAAGGAATTGTGCTTAGAGTTCAGCAGTCTGGAGATACTAACATGCTATTTTTCAGAATTGCGTGCATTGTTCCATTTCTTGTGTCTAATCAATGGAGAAAAAACTTTTTTTGTTTTTCCAGGAATGTCACCACAGAAACCCAGCTCATAATACTTTAAATATATTAATATTGCAATACTTTTATCAGTGGGCCACAGGCTCAATCACCATTGTGTCACCTCCTTCGGCGATAGTGACTTAACAGACATTTATTTGAATGAAATCTCAGAGATTGCCACTTTAAATAGCAAATTAATAAAAAATAGAGATGAATGTATCTGAGTAAGTAAAAGTACTCCTAATACTACTACCACTGCTACTATCTGCTGCTCCTCGAATGTATTTCACTCTTAGAAATAAAAAGGTTTTTTCCTGAAGGGACGGTGGTGTAAGATAGTTATGATCGGCCTCGCTGCACACTATTATGATGGGTCACTAGTTATGAGGCATATGCACATCATCGTCTCCTCAGATATTTGTACATCAACACACTTATCACCCAGCAATCCTCACCGCTTATCTGTATGACAAAATACCAAATAAGAAAATAGGCATACAACCACAACCACAAGGCCGGAATTCTAGTTTTGAATACCTCAAACAGGACGTGATTAATGTAGCGCTTTTTAAATAATAGGAGTCCTATTAGAAAAAGTTACGATCAAAAACTAAAAGAACATCTGGTACTTGAAATGATTCCAGCACTATTATCTGAAAAAAAAAAGGCACAGAGTTCGATGATCAGTCAAAGTGACCTGCTTCAAAGTTTGCCGTCTTATATTACAGACCTTTTTTTTCTTCCGCAATCTGAACTGAAGAAATCGAGAATATTAATTTTTCTAAAGGGCACCAGGCTGTGTGAATGAAAAGCATGCAGGGTGATTGCACGAGGTCAGCCGGGAAATCTCTCCTCACATTCTAAGTTTGATGTAAGATCAAAAGAAGGGGAGAGTGATGCAAGAGGCTGAAGAGTGTCATAAAAGAAGCACGAAGAGGGCCGTACAAAAGCACACAGTGTGAGTAAGCTCATCTACCATGAGCGATTGGATGGAGAGACGCTCAGTGAGTACATTAGAAAAGGTCAGTGTCATCCGTTTCAGCGGCACACCGGTGGATTTCATCCATCACGGTGCCAGAGGTGAGCAGCAGGGAAACCAATTAAACTTGAATGTCTCACTCCATTCCACTGTGCGACTCTATCCTCTACCGGTGAAACAAAAAGTGATCGGGTCGACAGAACCAATCAAAGCCAGCACTCTTTGTTGTAACCAAGAGTCGTAATTCTTGGGACAAACACGCGTGTGACAGCTGACGTAGAACACAGGACCGGGTCGGCCTCGATTGGCCCCCGATGCCGATCTTTGAGACCGGATGGTGACGCCCCTCCATGCAGGGCCTCATAGTAAACAAGACGTCGCCTCGTCACGGTTGGACATTTATGGAGGGTTGTGCACGAAATGAAAATTTGATTGATTGTCGCTACACGTCCACTGATGGAGTAAAGGTGCAAGTAGGCAGATTGACTCCACCAGTAACAGAGATGAGACAGACAATTATAAGTAATAATGTTAATTTATATGGATTTTAATTAATCTATGAAATTTTGATAAAATATGAAAAAATCGAATCACACACTTGTTTCGTCCAAAAAGACCTAGATGATCAGAGAAGCATAAAAAGCATTAAATCGTCACATTTGTTTGATTAAAATATATTGTAAACAGTCAGTCAATTCTTAAATTTGTTGTTGATTAATTTGCTGTTAATCATCTAATTGGTAAGCTACTAATTGTTGTAGCACTAAATATACATGAATTAAGGTTAATAAGTAGCCAAACAAAAAAAACAGCGAGTCACTGCCGTTTGAAAGTTTCAAGCCTGTGGTTAGAAGTTTGCTTTGTTGTGCCTGTAACCACACCCTGCAGTGATGTCAGAGAGTCCTGGAGTACATCTCTACATCACTACCGCAAGATGAGAAGTTAAATCACTGGAAGTCAGTAAAGACAAGATTTTCACGGGAGGTTTAGTTACTCTTTAAAGCGACATTTTGATAACAACAGTGTATGAAATGTGAAAGGTGGTCGTAGGGATGAATCTACAGAGAATGGGCAAACACACGTTTATGGTTCTTATACCTTTTGTTCAGCTCGATAATCTTCACAAATGAACACCACTTTTATGATTTTAGAGGCGTTGCAATCACCAGAAGTAAAAAGCTTAAATGAACTACGCCACGGTCACATGACTCCACACCACCACCACGAAGCTAAAGGCGGGCTCGTGCTCGCTGTGATGAGGTTTTGTCTCATTTAGTCCTTTTTACTTATAAAAACTTCAGAAATTTACTAGAGGGGATTCTTCTGACATATTTTATATCGTAGAAAAAAACTATATATTATATAAACATCTTAAACTTGTGTTACCACAGACCTTATATCAGGTATGTAACCAAAAACCCATTGACTTCGAGACGAGGAAACCTGAAGGGCTAAAACGCTGACTCATTTACGAGTTTTAGGACTCATTCCTGCACCACTCTATTTCCCTCAGGAGTCGGTGGAGACCAAAAACAGAGCTGAAAGAGAGTGAATATTAGACTTACAGTCTTCAGGTTCTTTAAACACAAAGACTTCTAATGAATGATCACGTCGCTCTGTTATTGCCGGATGTGTAAATAGACAACTGTTTGCTAACAACTTCACCGTATCATCTTAAAAGGTGATTTGTTGTTTCTGCCGCCCCAAAGAGGCCAAACCATCTGTTAAACATTTACCAGCAATTGATATCCTCTTGCAAAAAGGAATCACATTTTCGCCTATTTCATCTGTGCATGTTGCATCATGGCCAATACCAACCAGAATATGTTTAAGTCTGAACACACAGCAGGACGTGGTCTGGCTCATTGGATTACAATGCCAGCCTAATCTGATTTGGGAGCGCCCACCTCTCGGTTAATGCGCGGTGGCATGATTGGATAACAATCTCATGTAGATGAGAGGTGTAACCGGAGCCTCTGTTTATGAGTCTGCTGAGGGAGATGCTCCTTGCCGTGCCTCTTCTCTGTATTCAGCACAAGCATCCAGACCAGGATTGATGCCAATTCCCTTCGAATTCTTAAAATTAAACTGTAGTTCACATAATAATCACACAAGTCTGGGATCTTTTTATTCTGCTAGCGTCTTATATAGAAAGCATTCAATATTGACTCCAGAGATCCGTGTCTTTACTAAAAGGATTCTGCTTAATACATCGTGTATATATTGTGCATGCATGCCAGCAAAACGGATATAATCGCATTCATCCATATCAGTTGTACTTGCTACATTTGCAGCTCTACAATCTGCATACTCTACAATCGATCAAATGCCTGTAGAGTATGGGTTGAACTGACTACAAACAAACATAGATATTTTAAACACAGCTTCTGTTTTGCAAGATTGCAACTTCCGGTTCTAAACAGTGAAGCAGATGCGAAAGTGCCTTCAACCTACATTATATCTGATGACCAGCAGGGGGCGACTCCTCTGGTTGAAAAAAGAAGTCTGGTTGTATAGAAGTCTGTGAGAAAATGACTCTACTTCTCTCTTGATTTATTCCCTCAGTAAACATTGTGAACATGAGTTTATGGTCTCAATCTCTAGTTTCAAGTCTTCTTCAATACAGCATGATGTTCATTTCGTAAATGATGATCCATTTAGAGTCAAACAGACCATAAAGCGGAGCATGCTTTAGGGCGGGGACTACACAGTGATTAACAGGTCGTTACAAGAGCCATATATGGCGTCTCTACGTCGCTCCTGCACTTTCCAAACAAGGTTACTTCCGTTCACGGGTTGCAAAAAAACAGATGGCGACGGCCAAAATCCAAGATGGCGACGGCCAAAATGCCGAACTAGAGACTTAAAAACCACAGTCCACAAGCCAATGGGTGACGTCACAATGGCTACGTCCACTTCTTATATACAGTTGATGTTTTACACACTCAGAAGGGTCCTGATATAGAAAGTACTGGACTCTCTGCGACGCAGCCTGTTTTATTGTAAACAGGTGTCAAAGTAAAGATGAACTTGAGATCATTGGAGCCTAAAGATAACGACCTGCTGTCTCTCGGCGTTCTCCAGGTCGGTATAATCGACGACGACATATTCGAAGAGGACGAGCACTTCTTCGTGCGCCTGCTGAATCTGCGCGTGGGCGACGCGGAGGGGATGTTCGAGAGCGACGAAGCGGGCGCCGCACCCAAAGCTCGCCTGCTCGAGCCCCTGGTCGCCACGGTGACCATCCTGGACGACGACCACGCCGGCATCTTCACGTTCAGCGAGCGCATGGTGCGGGTGAGCGAGAGCGTGGGCACCATGGAGGTGACGGTGGTGCGCAACTCCGGTGCCCGCGGCACCGTCATCCTGCCGTACCGCACCGAGTCGGGCACCGCCAAGTCCGGCGAGGACTACGAGGATGCCAGAGGAGAGCTGGAGTTCTCCAACGACCAGACCACGTGAGTCAAGCTAGAATTATTGATTGTTTTTACACAAGTTTTTACATTTTCATATATTTGCGTCTTGTAAAATCTCTGTACAACCTTCTTTGTCTCCTGCTGCTGGTCACAAAGCAGATGTGATGGAAATTCTTGCCGGATATGTTGACAGACACAGTTATGACCAGCTGGTAAAGAAGGTGGAACATCTAGCAGCTAAAGAGATGTAGAGCAGAAAGCAGAGTGACTGTTGGACATGTAATCATC
>JAFEUB010001023.1:187500-282500 GCA_024529925.1 Ophthalmolycus amberensis | reverse complement strand
TTCAAGGTGCACCATTCATTTATTATGTTCCTCACGGGGGTTTCCGTTCTTTGTGTTTTGTGCTTTTTTAAATTCAAATGTCCTGAAGGTGAACGTGGGGATGACTTATTGACGATAGCAGAGGTGGCTGCGTGATCCAAACAAATTCTAATAACGCCGAAAGCGTTTGAAAGTCTAAAAAGTAAAAACGTTTATTAAAAGAAAATAAATGCAATTACTTCCGACATTCATAACAGGTTTTCGTCAAACGAAATTCGTTTTAAATGTCTATTCATGCATCCAATGTATTCAAGTGAAATTACATTTACGTATTTCCACAACCAGAATAACAAAAGTTTAACAAACTTTCCGCTCTTAACAGTCGCTTTAGATTTATTACTCTTATTTTATTGTAATTAAACTTAATAAAAAGGAAAAGAACTGGCAAATAAGACCACAAATATAATTTGAAGTAGCAATCTAATATCAGAGATGCAGAGATGTGGGCTAAGAACACTAAACATCGAACATATTTATAGTAAGTCATTCAGCTGAAGACAAAAGCCCGAGCAGGAATATTTACACTTGTGGTCCTGCACTGTATCGTGTTTGTGGCCATAAGGGACTGAACTGTGCTCTTCTGCACTTGTTATGTAATCCACCAGTACCGTTTCTCTCACACTCGTGAACCCTTAGCCCTCTCAGCCAGCAGCCCTAATACTTGTTTGAATTATTGAAAGTGCATGAGTTGCCCTGGATGCAGCAGATAGATTGAAGCGTGCAGAATTCAAACTCGATGCACAGAGCGTCTGCTCCGTCTGCCTCTCGGGCTTCCACCGAGCTCCCCCTGTGTCACCACGAGCAACATCGTAGGAAGAGGACTGCGAGCAATTCAAATATATATGAAACGTGCACTGGGCTCAGTATTTCAAGCAAATAAAAGCCGGCAGTAAAATGAGCTCAGCTCACTGGCATAGCAATGAGTCTCAATTCACTGAAGGTCCAACACAGACAAGGATGCTTTCATGCAAATCCATCTGTTTTAAATGCTCTTAAGAAAAAATTCAAAAGACGGAATCTAAATTTAGGAAAGTTCCCTCGTGTGCGTTATACTTTTTGGGAACTAAATCGCATGCTGTTTTACCGGCAGCACTGAGGGGAAGTATCGTATTGTTTCTAGGCCTCTGAGTCCGTCTAAATGCACGGAATAAATTATTTAAATGTCAACAAGTCCTGGTGTTTCAAAGATTCGAAAGAATTCATGAACAAGCATGCCGTGGTCCTGTGTGTGTGTGTGTGTTTTTCTCAGGACCTAATAAGCCCTCTTGTGCTCATTCCCACTCCCTAAATAACACGGATGAGTTCAGCAAACGCAGTCAAACACCCCGTCTAACTTTGAGCCAATTAACAACCAGCAGCGCATGGGTTGTTTGGGAACTAATTACAGCAGGGGAGAGAGAACAAACAACGTCAACAAAAGAGATGGATGAGAGCCCGCCGTCCTATCATCGCTCCAAAATTCAATATTCTCATCCTCCATTTGATTAGGGAGTCAATAGACCCCTCGCAGACATATATTACAATTGACCTTGTCTCTTATGACTCGCGGGGAGTGGGAACCAGCAGGGGAAAGTAATGCAATTCTGTATGATTGGCATTTAGATCAAGTACACCGGAGATCAATGTGTGTGGACTGAGGTTCTCTGTTTGGTAGGTGGGTCGTGTTGTCTGCTCATGTTCGTATTTTGTTGTTCATCTTACTGAAGTGTGTTTCTCCTAAAAAAGGGGGGGAAAGCACTGCATATCTGTTCTTATGTCGATGTTTTTCTACTGTTGTTTTTACTTTAAGGCACTTTAGAGGTTTTACTCCAATACAAATGCATTAAAAATCCTCTGCAAAGCAAACTTCAGCACGTCTGCATAGAGCAGTTGTAACACATGATGAGGAACATGGTGAGGAACATGGCTCTGCTCGTGCTTTGGGTTAACTTGAGTTCATAGTCCGTACGGATTATACGAACTAGATACAATTTAGAGGTGCCGTTAACCATTAACCCATCAAGGCCAGCTGTTTCTGTATGCTAAGCTAAGCTAACTGGCTCCAGGCTGTAGCTTCACGTTTACCGTACGGATATGAGAGTGGTGTCATTCCACATCTTAATCTTCTGCCAGAAAGTGGATAAGCCTATTTACCCAGAATGTCAAAATCACAGCAGCAGAGGCCTAGATGTGCCAACTTTTCCTACATTTCCCACAATGCAACAGCACAGCAAACAAGCTCGGTCTCACCTGAGTGACCCCATGTCACCTGTCCTATCGCTGGTTTGCTAATGAAGTATGTTTTGTGCCCCTGATTGGCAGAGCACCGTGGACAAGCTCATTAAGAAGACCAACTTGGCGCTGGTGATCGGCACGCACTCCTGGAGGGAGCAGTTTGTGGAGGCGGTCACTGTCAGCGCAGGTGAGCTCCCTCTGTGTGTGTGTGTGTGTGTGTGTGTGTGTGTGTGTGTGTGAGTTGACGTATTACTGGAGTGAACAAACAGCTGTCACAAGGAGACTCTGGCACCCTTTAACTACACTCTCAGCCACTCCTAAAGAGTGACTAAACCTCAAAGTTTGTGTGCCTCTACCCTGGAAATATTTTTTTGTCAACATGGGCGGGGCTAGAAGAGGGGAGGGGCTAATGCTGCGTCCACATTACGAGCGAAACGGCAACACTCCACAAGTCATTTCCAATGGAGTACGGTGACGCGAAGCTACAAAATCCAAATTGAGCTGGTCTCAACCTTTTTCAGTCAACCGCTTCAGCAACACTTAACCTACCGACAGTGTAGCTGGCCATGCTTGGCCGCTTGGTTGCTGGTAGTGTGAACATAGAATAAGCCACGCCCCTTTCACGGCTCATTTTTCCATGCGTAGCATTGCAATCACAGCACGGCACAAGCCTTTTCTCTCATTTCTGTGAACTTGAAATGAAGTTATGTAGTTTAGCATTACTGCAGTCCACCTGATGACTATATAGACCAGTATTGACGTTTCTGTCTCTTGCTAGTAAAAAGCCCTCTGAGGCAAATTTGTGGTTCATAGTTTTATAAGATGCCGCCAAATCCTACACACTGCACCTTTAAATAGTTTGGTTTATTTGAGCACTTCAATTTTATGCTACTTTATACTTCGCTACATCTCAAAGGGTAATATTGTACTTTTTACTCCACTACATTTGACAGCTTTAGTTAGTTTTCAGATGACAGTTTTTCATCCCCTTCCCGTCCAGTGAAAATCCCGTACCTCCAGATGTTGTTGGTGCATGTTTGTGATGAACTGAAGGATGAAGTGTTCCTTTATGTGTTGAGAGAATGTTCCTTCTTCTTCAGATGGAGAACTATATAAAACAAAGCCTCTTGGATCAGCTGGAAAATAAACACATTATTTGTGACGAAGGCTTTTGTCAGGAAAAGCAACCAAATCAAAGCTTAAAATTTGATTAGACATTAATATTAATAATATTAACATTAATGTCAATATTAATATTAATGTCAAATCAAATTTTGATAAAAAATTAAAACCAGATTCTGTGAAAAACATCAAATTCTGCTCTTCTCAGGCGCAACTGGGAAGCCACGGTTGAATCGGCTGAAACCAAAAGTCACAGTGAAATTATTTTTCACCAAAATTGGTAACACAAAAATGTTGGATGTATAGATATAAATATAGCCATTGTTTTCCAATTTTTGTAAAATAAATTATCAAATGTTTTTCTGATTATGGTATTATAACTGCGTTATACTGCACAGAAGACATTTTTTAGTTTTTTCTACTTCAAGGCGTGAATGTTTCCATAGAGATGCAGGACTTTTATATTGCAGTGAGAAAAACAACAACAGTGAGTAAAATGTGGGTTTTACTTTGACATAAGTAAGGTTTTGAATGCCGGACTTTTATTTGTAGTAGAGTATTTTCACAGTTTGGTATTTGTACTTTCACTTTAGTAAATTACCTGAATACTTCTTCCACCACTGCCGACCTTATTGGTGAATGTTGTGACGGTAGCCTGCAGCCTGAAAGCAATTTGTATCATAAAAACATGCTAGAATTGAACGTGAGACAGAGAGACAACCGTAAAGCACAAAGTTCTTTGTACTTAACATACAACTACAGGTTATGACTGAGCTTGTTGTCACAGGGACTGTACCTGTCCTTTGAATCAATAAAGCTCATTAACAGCAGATATGAGGGGCTTACACCTTCAACCTGCCTTTGACTTAATGTATTGGCAAATATTGATTAAGTCTAACTGCATGTTGTTCAGACACATGAACGCTTGTTGGATGTGTAATTCAAGGCCACCCTCTCGTGGAAGTGAGAGTCCACTGCAGACAGTAATTCTTCCATTCAGATGTCAACTGTCAACTGGTTACTTAATCTGCACGAGACCCGCTGTTTAATTGAATTTAACGTGTTCCTATAATGCACAAGAAGCCAACATCTGGCACCAGCTTTGTCAAGGTTCTGTGCACGTTTTAAACGCATTAAAGGCCTGATCTTCTCCATGATGTGCCCTGAACGTTCCCCCCCCCCCCCCCCCCCGCAGGTGACAGCGACGACGAGGATGAGGGCCGCCTGCCGTCCTGCTACGACTACGTCATGCATTTCGTCACCGTCTTCTGGAAGGTCCTGTTCGCCTGCGTCCCGCCCACAGAGTACTGGAACGGCTGGGCCTGCTTCTTGGTCTCCATCAGCTCCATCGGCCTTCCTCACCGCCGTCATCGGTGACCTGGCGTCGCACTTCGGCTGCACCGTCGGCCTCCGGGACAGCGTGACCGCCGTGGTGTTTGTGGCACTGGGAACCTCCATTCCAGGTGAGTGAAGGCGCTCTTTTCACTGAGTGAGAGTGTGGAAGGTAACATGTCCTGAGAACGATCAATTAAATCAATCTGCAAATCCAATTTCAGCATTTTAACCTCTTCTAGTCCCCCCTTGTCTTTAAGAGGGTTAGGGGATCTTTAAATAGCTACTATGGAGACTAACATCATCACATATAAATACAATTGTGCTCATTGGATCCTCAAGAGTCTTAGCTTTCCTGTCATACCCAATTCATGCAAATCCATGCAATATTCAAATACACCATTTTTAGAATCAGCAAAAATAACCCATTCATACTGCATGCATTATCCTAAAGTGGGCGTGTCTGTAAAGGGGAGACTCTCAGGAACCCACAGAACCCATCTTCATTCAAGGTGTCAAGGGAGCACTTTGAAAATGGCCATGCCCGTTTTCCCCTCGCCAGATTCAGGATACGATAAAAAGGAACCAGAGACCAAACGGGTTTCAGTTCACATTTACATGAGAAAGGCGCTGAACTAACACGCGTGAGGGTGTGAGGGTGTGAGGGTGGTCTCCTGGAAGCCTCCACCTGCCCTCAGCAAACAGAGGCGGATCCACGCGTCTTGTTTAACCGGTTTCTCAAAAGCTTTTTATTGCTTTGAGGATAAACGGCGTCGGGTAATTCAGAACGTTTGGGTTTCTGTGATTCAGCACGTCGCAAAAAAATGTATCCACATCCATGTCTGTGTTTTGGAGCATTCACACCCCCTTATAGAGCGTTTCAGTTGTATGCGTCACAGTTCATTTCCTGTTGCAGTGCAAGAAACCTATGAAAGAAAGAAAAGTCAGTTAACTGGCATTGTTGGCGAGCTGCTAGTGTTCTACATGTATTATTTTGTAAGAGAGCATCACTGTTACCAATAACCAACCAACCATCAAACTGTTAATGATATTAAATCATATTCTCTCCATGATGTTTCCTATCACTGTCAGGAGGTGGAGCTAATTCCCAGATTTGAATTGTGAAATCTGGACCTTTATACCGCTACTTACAAAACATATATAAAATTGGTGTCACAGTAACGACCCGTCCTTCTTTTATATAACCCTTGTATGTGAATGACGACAGCGGACAGGAAGTCATCACGGATCCAAGCTGTTGCCTAGCAATGTAACTTTGTTTACACCTCTTCCTCTCGTTTTCAGACACCTTCGCCAGTAAAGTGGCCGCCATGCAGGACCAGCACGCCGACGCGGCCATCGGCAACGTCACCGGCAGCAACGCCGTCAACGTGTTCCTGGGCATCGGCGTGGCGTGGTCGGTGGCCGCCATCTACTGGTGGGCCAAGGGGAAGGAGTTCAGGGTGAACCCGGGCTCGCTGGCCTTCTCCGTCACGCTCTTCGTCATCTTCGCTTTCATCTGCATGGGCGTGCTGATGTTCAGACGCCGGCCCTCCATCGGCGGCGAGCTCGGCGGCCCGAGGGGCGCCCGGGTGGTCACCAGCCTGCTGTTCCTGGGCCTGTGGTTCCTCTACATCCTCTTCTCCAGCCTGGAGGCCTACTGCCACATCAGCGGCTTTTAGAGAAAAGGGAGACGGGAGGAACATTGCACAGCAACATACACATATACTTCAACACTCAGCGGTACACAGTTCCACATGAAACAAGTGTTTGATAGGGCTCACTGTGGCCCCACCCCTGGTCTTTGACGCGGGGATACTAAGACACTACATGTTCACACACACACACACACACACACTATATGTACGCATGTGTAAACAGATCGTGACAAAACACACGCACCATGACGACTGGGCGAGAGGAAGTGTTAGTGAGGGGTACTGCGGCAAAGTCAGCGGAGAAGAGGGGTGAAGAGAGCGAAGTTGAGATTTTAAAGGTGAAGAGAGGGGTCACCCATCAGACCCGTAAGAGAAACAGGAAGTGGCGCACGGCAGAAAGCTAAAACGTATCCATCCGAGTCGCGTCGAAGGAGACAAAAGCTCTCCTCTGTGTCGCCGTCTTTACCCGTGCTGCTTCACGTCTCTTCTCCACTGAGGAGGCGGAGCGCATGTGTGGACAAAAAAAGTAATTTACAAAAAGTGGAATGTTTACAACAACATTAAGCTTGTTTACGACGGGAGGTTCTCATCTAATACACCGTTCAGATGAAGGCGGTTCTCCACACACGCTGTAAATAGTCAAAGCAAGTGTACTTGTTTGTATATATAGAGTGTAGTGTTTTCAGCAGCTACTGTTCTGTACAGAAAATCCAGTTACAGAAAAAAAGAAAAGGGGAGGAAAACACTGTTTTTTTTAAAATCCACACACAGGCAGGAACGCCACACATTCCCAAACATTAAGAAAGTGCCGACAACGTGGGTCGATTTTTTTTTTTGCAACATGCCATTAGAGACTAAAGTCTCAGCTGACCAAACAAATAAACGATAAGCTGCTGAAATGTTAAGTTTATGAAGAGCCATATCGCCCCAGCATGTTCCTCTCAGATGCATCTCTGGTTTTCATGGCAACCAGAGCATAGCTCTGACAGAGACGTTTGTATATCAAACTTGTTTTTGCATGTATAGCCAGAGCAACTTTACACGAGTCACAAATATATTATGTAATAAAGGGGAATGATCAGAATCCACCTGTAAATTCCATCCCTGTGTAAAGCTGAGTGTGGGTGTGTGTGTGTGTGTGTGTGTGTGTGTGTGTGTGTGTGTGTGTGTGTGTAGGCATACAGGAAGGAGGAGAGATGTTTGGTCTGACATTTTTCCTCCACGGGAGGACTTGCTGTGTGGAGTGCAATCAAAATGCTTTTTGCTCCCCATCCAGAGGGACTGCGATCTGAGTGCAGACTCTGACCCGCAGTCAGTCCTCACCGTGTCAGGACTAATCCATTACTCTGGCATGTACCCCAACAGACTGATCCTTCACCTTTAGTGAGGGCAGCTCGGGTCACACAAACATGGAACCGTGGACTTAACAGTGTTAGTTTACTCACAATAGCGAAGCCTCTAAAGTCACTGAATTACAATTAACCTCATTTAAAAACTGATTCCAGTCATCAACATTCAGTCTGCAGCATAATGAGCAACACTTTTAATTAGGACGCAGGACTACAACACACTGATGCTTCAACGATGGCACCCATTCAATGCCTTTAGGAAAACTCTCAAGTAAAAAATCTAGTATTCAAGCTTTCAGCTGTACAAAGCTGCACTTTATTTTAATGTGATGTAAAACGTGCTGTGTTTTTTCTGCAGTCGACAAACTGTTAAGTGTGCAATGAACAAAGGTAAAACTATGAGCTGTCTGAAGTTGCCACCGGACTGACTGATGTACTCCGTTTACATGGAGAGTCTGCACACTGTTGAACTAACTAACTTAAGGTCTATCGTCTAATGTTCCCCAGACTTTGTTTACACTCTGTGGGTCAGCAGACAGTCATTGAAGTCATAGTACCACAGCACAGGCAATGGGGAATCCCCTTTAGAAAACACGGCCCTGCAGGGGCATGCACGTGTCACTCAGTATTGCATGGCAGAGTTGGAGCATTCGGTAAAACACGTTCACAAGCTACTAAAAAATGGCCGCTAAGTAGACGGTGAAAACATAACAGCGCTGTGACGTTTCCACATCGACATTTTAGGGTTTATTACTTTTTAACATAAATGCTGAGAAGTCGGTGCGTGAAATAAGATTTTTTTTTAAATCAGTCGCAGCGAATGTAGCGAGCAGCGTGGTGCGCTAATATATTAGTTAGCTGTTAGCTTAGCATCGAGAACCCACCATCCTTTTTCTACACGAGGACGCGGTCGACGTTCTAATTACCGTAATATTCCATGTTGGTCACTTTAAATACATTAGGCTTTGTGCTGCAGTTACGTCACTATCATGTTCACCCACAAACGATAAGCGCTATATAATATGATCAGAAATATTTGCTTTGTTTTACCCTGAACTAACTATACTTTGTGAAACTTTCTAAAGCAGATTTTGTATCTTTTACTTGCAGATACAGCCAAGGCAGATTGTTTTTTACTTCTAAACAACGTTTGGAGAAGCATCAATATATAAGTATCAATATATACACCGTAACTGAGTTTAGCGGATTACATTTTGATACATTTTCCACAGCGAGGAAGTTTCCCTCCGAACTGCTCAAACAGTGTAATGTAACATAGCCCCGTCTACTTTACCGTAGTGCGTTTGTGTCAATGTTACTCGTGTTATTTATTTAGATACATTATTTATTTACGAGAAGAGGATTTATCTGTGAATAAGCTGGGCCGCAGGTTCTTAAGGCGACCAGCTTGGGAGTTCCGTTTCGAGGAGTGTGGTTTCGATGTGCAATACGGAAAACAAGTAGCCGGCACGTTATGGTTAGCTTTTGAGACGAGAGGTCAGCTCACACATTTTTTTTCTGCTCCATTGTTTGTTTCCTCCGCCGAAGCTCATTTCGTGGTTCGGTTCTCTCGGAGGAGGATGGGTTTTTTTGAGTGTAAGTAGCATGTTTACATGAGGAAACTGGGGACGTTTGCCAACGAGACTGTCAATCAGTCTCGGGTCGTCATTAGCTAAATAAGCTGAAGAAGAACTTTCTGTAGATATGAATGGTGGCCGGTGATGTTGTAACAGCAGCCTAACTGTAGTCTACTCACTGAACCACCCGGTGGGACCTAGAGTACACACACCTCACACACACACACACACAGAGAGCTGCGGTGTAATTAATGAATGGGTGAAGAGTTCTCAGCACCGACGTCTACATATCAGATTGTGTACCCGGCCTCGTCCCAGCAGGTGTGGCTCCACCCCCCGAGAACAGAACACTGTCCGGACTATGTTTTCCATTAACTTCTGTTACTAACTGTCTGGCTTCGGCCCCTTGCTGTTCTGTAGCTAGATGTGACGCCTCCCCATCCAGCATCTCCTCCTCGCCCTCCCCCTAAGTGTGCGTCCGTGTTTGCCTCCCCCCTCCGTGTCCTTCTGCAAGATGCATGTTGAACCCTCCGTGTACGTGTGTTAGTAGCATGGTCTACTGTGATGGACGCCTTGTAGGCATTATTTTACCCTGTGGGGTTAATGCCCCACAGTTCCAATCCCAAACACCAGAGGCTCTCTGTGAGATTAAAAAGAGCAAGCGGCTCCATCCAGATATAGAAGAGACACACAGAGACAGTGTCTGCTGCTCTTTTGTTACGTTACCTTCAGAAGCTGTGAAAAGGGAGCGGGCTCTGTTGGGTCATCTTTTTTAGTTTGTTGGTGTACAATATTTCTGTATTAGTGTTACCCTCTTCTTCTTCTCCTCCTCCTCCTCCTCCTTCTTCTTCTTCTTCGTCTCCCTTTTCTCCTTGTCCTTCTTCTCTCTCCTTCTCCTCCCATTCCCTCCTTCCCGGGTCTTGCCCTTCAATGTGTCTCCCTGTGAAGTTTTTTCCTGTGATGATGAAAATGTCTCTCTCTCTCTCTGCCTGAACCTTTGTAGGGAAATAACGACTGAGTTACTACAATATCATGTGATAGACATAAACATTTATTCAATACTGTAATAAATGATTAACTTGAAGATGAGATTTAAGTTTTTTTATGAAATGAAAAAAACATTTGACGAACTTGTTTTTGAGAACATGGCATGAGGTGTAATGTGTTACCGAAAGAAAATGAAGGTCTTGAATTAAATGAAATTGACCTTAATTGAATATAGTTTATTTATTTTCAAGGCATAATGTGTCTGAGTCATTATTTTTGCACTGAATGAGCAAACGGCAGTTAAACCCAACATGCACCGAAACACCTCAGAGGTTAATATAACTCTAAAGTTCTGAGAAAAATAAACAATAAGAAAAGTAAATAGAGCTATTGGACTTGGAATGAGCAGAACTCCAAGAAGAACAATCACGGGTATCCTACTTTTGACCTTTGACCTTTTCTACATGATATCTATGACACATTATGTGTCATAGATATCACCATGAAACCTCCCCAGTTGATTATTTACATTTAGACAATTCTTTTTAGCATGACACTTTTTCTGAAATTGTGTGTTTGAATATGCATATGAGGCATTATCATACAACATTGGATAAAGCCAGGTTAAAAATGATTGTTTCATTTTGTTGACACATTAGAGTCAAAGGGTTTTACCGAGGGTTTTTTGGATATCTCCTTGTATCACTTCAAAAATCTGAAAATACTGTCAACAGCCATTAAAAACAACAACATTTGACCATGTTTTTAGGAACAAAAGGTTACATAAATCAGAATGTGAATGAAATAAACAAAGCCCTCTATAAGAACCTTCAGAATATATATACTGCTCAGAGTGAGAAAGAAGTTATTCTAAGAAAACAGCCTTTATAGATACAATTCCATATATTGTGAAGACAGGTGAATATGATTAAAAAATATAATATAGATATCACCATACAACTTCCACAGTTGATTGTCAGGGCAATTATTTTTCGTAATACAAGTTTTATGCAAATATCATATGCAAATGAGGCATTATCTTATGCTAATTAATCCACAGTTGCGTGCCGAACCGTGCGGGAGGATCCGTACGGACTGACTGTGGTCCGTTACACCAGTACTTTTAACGGTTAGTGGTAATATCTGTCAACAGTTGTATGCTAGCTAACGATAGCCTCCCGGCTGTTGACGGTAACAGTCGTGAGGCTATCGTTGCTTGTAAACAATGTCCGCGGTGGTCCTGCTCGAAAAGTATGACGTTTTTATAAATGGAGCTATCGACACTTTAACTCCTAAATATGAAACTTTGTTGAAACTAACTGGGTAGCCCCAGTGACACTGGGAGCAGTTTGTGACTGGAAGACTGGATTTGTAAACCCCTTCTCATGGGCCGGACATGGTATCGACCAAAGTACGTTCTTTTATAGTTTTATTATAGAGTTGTTCAGAACAAAAAATGTATGTGACTTTGTATGTATTCGTTGATAACAATGCTAAAAATGGAGAGGTTGTTTTTAAACTCCAATAGCCTTATAGTAATAGTAATGTAAAAATCCGCGATGGACGAGTCAATAGCGCAAAGGATGTTGGGTGGCGTGATATGCGCATGGCATCAAAGCTAAAGCCGCCCTTCCCGCGCCTGAATGCCAGGTGCAGGAGCTACAGTGCATCAGACCAGCAGACCTTCAGCTCATTCACTGCCACTCAGCCAAAGCCGTAAGTATGCGGGAGTTTATACTAATGTTGTAATGAATGATATTGTTGTTCATAGCTATGTTTTGCATTTACTTGTATTACCGTTTAGATTTATCTTGCATTGGTATGTATTTTTTTCCAGATTTTATATATAAATTATATATATATATATAAAATAGCTAATCCTAACGTTCACTAGCACAGTGATTCTTAACCATGGGGCCGCGGCCCACGATTGGGCCGCGAGCGCCACCTAGAGTGCCGCAAAAAACTTTCAGTTTTGCACCTGTGGGCCGCCAGGGCCGCGGGACCGCATAGGTTATCAATTGAAGACACCAGAGATATTACTGTTATCCATGAGACGCTCAGTTACAATACAGCTTCCCACCACCTGGTGGCGGTAATGCATCAGTCAGTTGTTTAACAAGCTGCAATAAGCAGAAGAAGACACTCAGCTAGCCGCTAGCCTGTAGCGAAAGTTATGGATAAGTTATTAAAAAGAAAAAATGAAGACGACAGTGGTGCCATACCCCCCCAAAAGTCTAAATGTGTGCGCAAGTACAACCCTGACTTTCTTAAGTACGGCTTTGTGAACGGAGGCAACGAGGCAGAGCCGAGGGCTCAGTGTGTGGAATGTGGGCTAATGCTAGGGTTTTGCCTGTTCAACTCCGCGATCCCCTTCCGTTCCTGCGGCTTGCTTGCGCAAACTACGTCACAAAACATGGCCGTGCATGCCCAAAATCCTCATCTTTGCAAAGAAATCATCGATTTTCTTTAATTTCTTATGGATTTTTCACAAAGGGAGCCATGGGGCCGCGGCCCACGATTGGGCCGCGGCCCCATGGTTAAGAATCACTGCTCTCTATCAAGTGTAAACCTCATCGTGTAAAAATCATGTAAATCAGATGCTGTTTGTCTGAAAACACAGATTTCCTTTCGCCAGCAAGTGGCGCTGTGAGTATTAGTGACAATTAGCTTGTAGACATCCTCAGGCCATGGGTGTTATCAAGCATGGGAAGTTTGGGACCGATTTCAGGAAGTCCAGCGGAGTTACTTGAACTATTTTAGCGCATGTCGAGGGTCTGAATCTGAGCATTGGACAACGTGTCCCTGAGTTAGACATATTTTTCAGAGTGAGTGACGCTGGACATTATATTTAGCAAATAGTCCAACACTTCTTGCATCCACTATGTGGCGCAAGTAAACATTAGTGCTGTAACGGATCATAAACGTCATGGTTTGGATCGATCACGGATTGGATCAGCACAAAATAAAAAATGGGGTAAATATAACTGTTAGAGATCCCTGATCACGTTTTTTTTCATTGATGATTGATATTGTTAGATACAGAGCCCTTTGTTGTTTGATTATAGCTAACATCGTAGCAGCTCCACCAGCACTCAATAACGTCATGTAGACGTAAATACGGCAGCGTCTATTCATTGTTTGTACCGTATGGTTTACACACACACATGTATACACATAATTTGGTCCGGTCTCTATTGATATGAGGTATCGTAGAGCTCTGGGTGAACACAGACGGCTACAGGATTTATTTCATGATTCAACAACGGCAGGAAGTCAGTGATGACAGGGGGAGCAACTCAACGCTGATAGGCTATCGCGCCACAGCGTCACGCGATTATTTCGCAGACGTTGAAAAATTTCAACTCAGGTGTTGGCGATTTTGCGGCGTCCATCGCGTCCACCGCGTCCAACGCGCCGCGCCATCGCAAAATCGCGGCGCGCCAGTCTCATCGCGTCTGTGCATAGACTTTGTATGTAATCTCGACGCGCGTCAAAAAATCGATGCGTCCGGTGTGAACGCACCTTAACGATTTACACTGAGAACCAGAACTAAACAGCAGATGGCATCAACCCGCCTTTTTTAATGTGTCCGGTCTTTTGCTGTCAAAAGCGTGACGCCCTCACCCCCAAATGTCTCTGTCAAAAAAGACAAAAGTGGACACAGAGTGCAGAGTTTTCCAAGAACAATGGAACACATCCTATTTTTTTACAAAGGTAACTGGAAAACCTGTGTGTTTGTTGTGTTCGCACCAAGTTTCTGTGCTCAAAGAATATAATATTCGGCGCCACTATGAGACTCACCATGGCGAAAAATACGACCGCTTGCAAGGACAACTGAGAAAATAGAAGATAAATGATCTGCTAGCAAGTCTAAAGAAACAACAGTCCATTTTTACCCGGAGCCGAGTGATAAGTGATGCAGCAGTGAAAGCTAGCTACCTTATTGCTAACGAAATAGCATCAGCCTCAAAGCCATACTGTGAGGGTTAGTTCGTGAAAACATGCATGCTGAAGGCTGCAGAAATCGTGTGCCCCGAGAAGCGACAGGCTTTTGCCAACATTAGCCTAACGAGGAATACTGTGACGGATAGGATTGCCGATCTTTCAGCAGATTTGGATGGCCAGAAGAAGCATAAAGTCAGGTCATTTGTAGCATTTCCAGTTGCAATCGATGAGAGTACTGACATTACAGATGTTGCTCAACTGGCCACATTCATTCGTGGTGTTGATGAGACTTTGGCGGTCACCGAGGAGTTCCTTGAGTTGGTACCTATGACAGACACCACTACAGCCAATGACATTTTTAGCGCTCTCGTTGAAGCGCTGGACCGGGTCGGAGTGGACTGGACCAGTCCTGTCAGTGTGGCTACAGACGGCGCACCATCAATGATCCGGAGAAAAACAGGCATCGTGACGAAATTCAGGGAGAAAGTACAAGCTGCAAATGGAGGACAAAGTTTTTGGACATTTCACTGTATTTTGCACCAGGAGGCAGTGTTGCAAGTCGTTAAAAATGGATCACGTCATGAAAGTGGTTGTCCAAACTGTTAACTTCATCCGAGCCAGAGGGCTGAATCACCGTCAGTTTGACAGCCTCCTCAGTGATAAAGACATCACCTGTGGCCTACCATACCACACTGAAGTAAGGTGGTTAAGCCGAGGTGCCATGCTGAAGCGTTTTTTTGATCTACGAGAGGAAATTGGACAGTTCATGGAGTAAAAGGGCAAACCAGTGCATGAATTAAAAAACCCAGAATGGCTGCAGGACCTTGCATTTATGGTGGATATTACAGAACACTTGAATAACCTGAACAAGATGCTGCAAGGCCATAAGAAAGTTGTCACACATACGCGCATTTAAGTTGAAGCTGACTTTGTGGGAGACACAGCTGTCAAGTGGTGTTGCTGCTCATTTCCCTCATCTAAGAAATGTGCAAATGACTGGAGTTACTGCTGACATGAGTCGCTACAAAGACAAAATTACGGAATTGCTGCGGGAGTTTGAGCAGCGTGTTCAGGTCTTTGGTGAGCTTGAGTTTTGCAGTTTTTCGCTCGCCATTTACAGTTAAGGCTGCGGATCTGCCCGTCGACATACAGCTTGAGATAATTGACTTACAATGTGATCAGGATTTAAAGGACAAATTTGCCTCGTCGGACTTGGACACATTTTATCAGTATCTTTTGCCAGGATACCCCAAATTGACAGCCCTGGCAGCAAACATTTTGAGCATGTTTGGGACCACCTACCCGTGTGAACAAGTGTTCTCTGTAATGAACATCACAAAAACAAAGCTTCGCTCAAGACTCACACACAAGCACTTGAATGATATTCTTAAATTGGCTGCTACTGAGGATTTTAAGCCTGATATTGATGCACTTGTGAAGGCTAAAAGATGCCAAGTTTCAGGAGAAAATGAATCGGTGAGTTGACCTACTTCATGTAAGATAAGGCTTCAGACACTTTTGCATCCTGAAGAATACAGTTCTGTAAAAATGAAAACATAGTGTTGAAATATTTGACACTGAACATTGTGCAATATAATGTCAATCAGCAGCTTCAGTACAAAAGAGTTTGGTTTGATGGAACACTGTGGCTCATGCACTGCCTCAACTTTTTTCAATGTATAAATTCTATATTTTCAAGGCAAGAGGGGTAACTTAACCTCCTTACTTAATAGCTCCTACGTTGTTTGTATTTTGTGGTGAGTCAGTTCAGATGTACAGATAACTACACAGATGTGGAAATGTTAGTTAATACATTTAAAATATTTTTTAGATCTTGAGAAATTTATTTTGTTATAAAGTAAAATACAATATTTTTCAGTTCCAAATACATGTGACTAAATGTTTTGCTCTGTAGATCAACTGTGATCTGAAGTTGTAATGCACATGTGTAAATGATAAACTGAAGCACAGTATTGGTGAAATTGCACATGTTTTTCTTAATACATTTCAAGGGTTGTGAATCAGAATGTCTCTTAATAATATGGAGGTTTATGAGTACAAAAGCGTCACAAAGCGAGGGAATCTGCAGAGGAGAGCTCAGGCAGATAAACAGTGGGCTGATGTCTGATTTTTTGGTCTTTATGTTTCTAGTTTATTGTAGAAAGACCTTAAAATAGGGTTTATCATCCAAAAACCTTCACCAATGATTTAAACATCGAGAAATATTGTCGTTATGTATGCGTTATTATGCTATGATTTTACTGGTCTTGCCTACTTGAGATCAAAGTGGGCAGTATGTGGCCCCTTAACTAAAATGAGTTTGACACCCCTGCTCTAAACTATCAACAGAACAACACAATCCAGTCTGTGGTCAAAGCAACTCTTTACAAGTTGAAATGATTTTTCCACAGATGCTGAGTTTGATCCTGAAAGACTCTTGTTTGAGCTGTGAGGAGGTTTCTGTTCACAATGACATTTGATCCTGTGAACGCAGCTCAGCCTGAGACTCAGTCCATCCAGTCAGACTGCATACTTTGATGGTGACGTGAGGACACACACTCTCTCTGATGAAGCATAAGAAGCTGCGTCACTTCACTTCGTCTGATGGAAGTTTAAGTTGAAGTGAAGCACAAAGCTCCTTTTCTACACAGACCTGCTGAGGACAGAAGAAAGCTGCACACTGATGCAGTTCGTGCTAAAAGTTCAGTAAGTGGAGCTGTGATTGGTTGAAATGACGTCATTGATTGTTGTGAACGTGTGATTGTTTAAAGCTGCTTTCAAACACAAACGTCAGCTGGGAAACAAGATGGCCGTCTGTGTGAGCAGGCAGAGAGAAGCTGCTGTTAGTTTGAATGTTGAAGTCCAGATGAAGTGTTGCTTTGAATGATGACACTGTGATGAAGAAGAGGAGTTCAGTCTGATCTGGGGTCTGTCAGGACTGTTACTGGTGTGGAGCGCTAGGACCCAGCAGGGACCAGAGAGCTCACCTGGGCCTTTGTTCCTGCTCTGAAACACACCTGAGAGACTCTCTGTTTGCTCTCACCTGCTGCTTTCAGTCCTTTAAGTCCACAAAGCTTCATCCATTTTTGATAGTGTTTGAATGTGTTTGTGTTTTCTTCAGTGTTCACTTTGTCTCTCATTGATCACCAGGTTGTAGTTGACCTTTTACTAACTGATCAAATGGTGAAATGAACAATCCATCAAATGAAAGCTTCCACATGTTCCCATAGTGCCCAGTGTTTTCTATGAGAACAGTTACATGTCATTTTACTCTTCTGTGTTTTACTGACTTCTGGACTCTGAAGGGAGATCATGAGGAGAAACAGCTCAGCTCCATTGTGGGAGGTTGATGAACAATATTTAACTTGTAAACACTGTAAACGTATAGGATGCATTTAAATGACGTCTTTTGACACGTTAACGGGGTTTAAAAGAAGGTAAAGTGAAGTTTGTTTTATTACAGAAATCTCAACAGACAGATGGTGTAGATAAAATAAATAATTCTATGAAATAACTAAAGTTCAATATGTAGTATTTATTCAGTATTCTCTAAAACCTTTTACATGTTTTCTAATAATAACTAAATGTACTTGTACTAGAGTTTTGCTGTAATGTTACAGTGTATTTACAGGTATTATCTGAATTTAATGGTATTTTATTGCAGTAGAATATATTTTATTTTACTGTAATTTAATGGGAACTTCTGCTGCCAGACTTTTTACCATTTTATAAAGATTATTTTTCAAAGTGTGCACATTAATCAGCAGGTTGTAGTCGACTTTTTCTTAACTCAACTGTCTGAGACACTTTTTCTATTTAACTTTTCTCTTCAGACTTTTCTGAGTTAAAGAGGAGCTGAGCAGCAGAGAAAGAATGTTTCCTCGTGTGCTTTGAGCTTTCACTGTAAAAACAACTGAAGTCACAATTATATTGAGTTACTTTCTTCTCTTTATTTGAGAGCTTGTTCAAGATGACAGTTTCCCTTTTAGCCGCCAGAGGGCAACAGCTCCACTAACAGCCTCATTGAGAGGAGACATCAGTGTGACTCCATCAGAGAGAATCAGGACGTTGATGTAATGTAAAGGATGATGCTCTCAGTGGTTCCTCTACACATGAAGGTACAAAGTGATGTGAATTCAGCAGCAGCTAACAAGGTCACATGACTGCTTCATGCTCTGACTGGATGTAGTCGACGTTGAAACAGGAACATTTCAAACATTGAAGAGCTTTTCAAAGTCAGTCAAATAGAAGTGAAAAGTGACGTCATCCCCAAAGAAAGGCCAATAAAAAGCCACATGAAGTGTCTTCCTCTAGTCTTCAAACAAGCCAACAGACTAAAGAGCATTGTGAACGTCATTTCTTAGAGAGGACTCTGCAGCTCAAAGTGACAACAACATGGAAACTGTCCCATGAGTGTATTTAGTATTGAGGTGAATGAACTGTGTGTGTTTGTCATGATGAAGAGAAATACTGTTGTTGTGTTTGTGTGAAGGTGTGGACTCTGCTATGAATCAGTGTGAGGACAGAGAGGAGGGAGCCCCTCCCTCTAAAACCAGCCACACCAAAGCTCAGAGGTGAGATGACCATCTCTAACTGTCCATGACTCAAAGTCTTTCATTCACTGACTCTGTTTCTACACATGTGACCAGGATCCATCAGGGACCCGATGGACCTGGACCTGGACCCAGCTGTGTGTCCATGAAGAGTGACTGGTTTATGCATCATCCTTTAGTCTTCAAAGATGGACACCACTCTGTTGATCAAAGGTGAGGATTTCAAACTGATGATGAAAACAAAGTGACGATGTGTTTCTATTAGTGCTGGGCAAGTTAACGCGTTATTAGAAAGAAGAAGAAACCATTTTTATTGTCATATACATTTACACATACACAAAATTTGACTACTGCATTTGACCCACCCCTGTATATAGGGAGCAGTGGGCTGCCATTGATCGGCGCCCGGGGAGCCGGGGGTTCAGTGTATTGCTCAGGTACACTTCGACACATGACACGTCCCAGTAGGAGATCGAACTGTTGACCGTCCGGTTCCCAGACGACCCTCTTAATCCAGTGAGCCACGGTCGCCCCCACGTTATTGTTAACGTTATCACGTTAACACATTAATTAATTAACGCCGACAATTATTTTATCGCGCGTTAACGCAGTTTTTTTTAATTATTATTTTGATAGTCCGTTGTTCACTGGCAGCGGTGGAGGAAGTCTTCGGCAGACTACGTTGATGCAGCGTGTGGGAGAAGTATAGTTAGATAAACAAAAGCAAGACAAGCTAACAAATGCTACAGAGAAGTGGAGTTGTATGAAAAGGAGAGGACCACAAAAGCGACGGCGTTACAACGTGCACCAGCTGTTGCTCTCACTGGAGACTACTGGACATCGCTGGGTAACCATCATCACCTCGGAGTTACAGCATTATATTGATGAACAGTAGAGCTGCATTCACATGCTGTGACTGTCATGAAAACATGTTATTCCTGTTGCACAGCAGTGGAACGTTTCACATAAAGTCAGCACACTAAGCACAGATAGTGAAGAGACAGAACTGCTACTGTGTAAAAGGAATACTGCTGTTAAATATAACCTTATTTGTTTATGGTGTTTGCAAACCAAATGTTATTGACCTTTTGTTCATATAGCAGTACTTTTAAAAAGAAAAGTGCGCAATACACTACTTTTGAATTCATTATTGAATTTTGCCCATAACAATGCGATTAATCGCAGAAAATCATGCGATTAATTGCGATTAAGAATTGTAATCGTTGCCCAGCACTAATTTTATCAGACTCTCTGTTGTGAGATCTCCAGGTTTTAAACCTTTACTGACTCAGATGAAGTTCTCTGAGCACCAACACTCTTCTTCATTGAAACACGTTCACACTGGGAGCTGCCCAGTACAACCAGTCTGACACTGAGACGCTCCACTGGAGCAGCTGGAGGTTCTGGGTGCCTTGCTCCAGGGCACTTCAGCAGTGTACAGTGAGGGAGGGAGAGCTACATGGAGGGCTTGGTGAGAGCTGTTGGGACTAAATCAAACTGACTGGTGAAAAAAACAGTGAGCTGAAAGACTGAGCTGTTGATTATTAGTGGGATCAGCAGGACTAGTAAACCTTTACCACTACAGGGACTCATCTGATCCACATCCACATATCACTTCATGGACCTTTACCTTGTGTTGGTCTCTGTGTGGACAGACACAATGTGAGCTGATTATTCATGATTGAATGATGATGATGATGATGTAATGTCAGTGTTTTTATCAGTTCACAGCAGCAGAGAGAAAAGTCTCCTGTACCCAGCTGTGTGTCCATGAAGAGTGATCGGTCTAAAGTTCGTCTGATTGACTTCAAAGATGGACGCCGTTCTAATGACCCCGAGTAAGTTCTTAAAACAGATGAAACAGATGACTAACTGTTATGATTCTGTTATGAAACACAGAATTGGTCTTGCATCATTTACAGTGTTGTTTTCATGATGATCCATCATGACAGAACTCAATATATTTAACCAACTTGTCTGTATGTGTTTGTGTGTAAATCTTTAACTGTAAACAGTCTCTGGTGCAAAGACAATGTGAGCTAATTCCTCCACAGAGTCGACCAGGAGAGGTCAGATTTTTAGATAACTGCAGATTTCTGGAGACAGATGACTGGGACTAGCTGCAAATGTCTTTAGAATAGCTTCAGTGCTTTTGGGACTAGCTGAGGAAGTCTGGGGACTAGCTAATGTAGTGTGAGGACTAGCTGAAGAAGTCTGGGGACTAGCTGATGTAGTGTGAGGACTAGCTGAAGAAGTCTGGGGACTAGCTAATGTAGTGTGAAGACTAGCTGAGGAAGTCTGGGGACTAGCTGATGTAGTGTGAGGACTAGCTGAAGAAGTCTGGGGACCAGCTAATGTAGTGTGAGGACTAGCTGAGGAAGTCTGGGGACTAGCTGATGTAGTGTGAGGACTAGCTGAAGAAGTCTGGGGACCAGCTAATGTAGTGTGAGGACTAGCTGAGGAAGTCTGGGGACTAGCTGATGTAGTGTGAGGACTAGCTGAGGAAGTCTGGGGACTAGCTGATGTAGTGTGAGGACTAGCTGAAGAAGTCTGGGGACTAGCTGTAGAGGTTTGGAAGTTCTTAAAACAGATGAAACAGATGGATAACTGGTACACTGATAGAAAATCGGTCGTCCATTATCTACAGTCTTTAGCATCTAGTTTTCATGATGATCCGCCATTACGGAACGCAACATCTTTAACTGATTGTTGTATTTGTGTTAATGGTACAAACACAATGTGAGCTGATTCTTCATGATTCCTCCACAGAGAGGACCAGAAGAGCTCAGAGGTTCCCAGAGGTCAGTCTGCCCAGCAGCATCAAACACACCTGGACTCCATATTTATGGTCTGTACTTGTACAACTACTTTTACATCTATTCTGTTCACAATCATCTCCATGCTGCACTTTGTAGACCAGTGTCCAACATGGATCTGATGTTTGGTTCCATGGTTTTAGTTTGTGTCATTCATAGAATATTCTGTTCCAGCTGCTGGAGGAGAACATCGTCACTTTTGTGAAGAACGAGCTGAAGAAGATCCAGAACGTTGTGAGTTCAGATTACCCAGAATGCTTAGAGAGTCAGAGGGAGGATGAGGAGGTGCTGGACGGTGAGGATGAAGAGCAGAGGAGGAGCAGCAGAGAGGCATTTGAGAAGATCACACTGCACTTCCTGAGGAGAATGAAGCAGGAGGAGCTGGCTGACTGTCTGCAGAGCAGTAAGAGGATTTCTCTAAGGATTTAACATGCTGGATAAATGGGACGTTTACTAATGTCTCAAGAGATGGACCAACATATATTTTTAGACTCATTGAGGAAATGACATGTTGAAATCTGTTCTTTGACTCATTGATCTTCTTTGTTGTGTGTTCATTCAGGACTTCTTGCACCAGTTTGTCAGCGTGAACTCAAATCTAACCTGAAGGAGAAGTTCCAGTGTGTGTTTGAGGGGATCGCTAAAGCAGGAAACCCAACCCTTCTGAATCAGATCTACACAGAGCTCTACATCACAGAGGGAGGGACTGCAGAGGTCAATGATGAACATGAGGTCAGACAGATTGAAACAGCATCCAGGAAACCACACAGACCAGAAACAACCATCAGACAAGAAGACCTCTTTAAAGCCTCACCTGGAAGAGAGGAACCAATCAGAACAGTGATGACAAAGGGAGTGGCTGGCATTGGGAAAACGGTCTTAACACAGACGTTCACTCTGGACTGGGCTGAAGACAAAGACCACCAGGACATACAGTTCACATTTCCATTCACTTTCAGAGAGCTGAATGTGCTGAAAGAGAAAAAGTTCAGCTTGGTGGAACTTGTTCATCACTTCTTCAGTGAAACCAAAGAAGCAGGAATCTGCAGATTTGAAGAGTTCCTGGTTCTGTTCATCTTTGACGGTCTGGATGAGTGTCGACTTCCTCTGGACTTCCACAACAATGAGGTCCTGACTGATGTTACAGAGTCCACCTCACTGGATGTTCTGCTGACAAACCTCTTCAGGGGGAAATTGCTTCCCTCTGCTCGCCTCTGGATAACCACACGGCCTGCAGCAGCCAATCAGATCCCTCCTGAGTGTGTTGACATGGTGACAGAGGTCAGAGGGTTCACTGACCCCCAGAAGGAGGAGTACTTCAGGAAGAGATTCAGAGATGAGGAGCAGGCCATTCGGATCATCTTCCACATCAAGACCTCACGAAGCCTCCACATCATGTGCCACATCCCAGTCTTCTGCTGGATAACTGCTGGAGTTATGGAGGACGTGTTGAAGACCAGAGAGGGAGGAGAGCTGCCCAAGACCCTGACTGAGATGTACATCCACTTCCTGGTGGTTCAGTCCAAACTGAAGATGGTCAAGTATGATGGAGGAGCTGAGACAGATCCACACTGGAGTCCAGAGAGCAAGACGATGACTGAGTCTCTGGGAAAACTGGCTTTTGATCAGCTGCAGAAAGGCAACCTGATCTTCTATGAATCCGACCTGACAGAGTGTGGCATCGATATCAGAGCAGCCTCCGTGTACTCAGGAGTGTTCACACAGATCTTTAGAGAGGAGAGAGGACTGTACCAGGACAAGGTGTTCTGCTTCGTCCATCTGAGTGTTCAGGAGTTTCTGGCTGCTCTTCATGTCCATCTGACCTTCATCAATTCTGGTGTCAATCTGCTGTCAGAAGAACAAACAACCTCCTGGTTGTCTAAAGTCTTTAGAGACAAACCTGAACCAAAACGTCTCTACCAGAGTGCTGTGGACAAGGCCTTACAGAGTCCAAATGGACACCTGGACTTGTTCCTCCGCTTCCTCCTCGGTCTTTCACTGGAGACCAATCAGACTCTCCTACGAGGTCTGCTGACACAGACAGGAAGTAGCTCACAGACCAATCAGGAAACAGTCCAGTGCATCAAGGAGAAGATCAGTGAGAATGTGTCTCCAGAGAAAAGCATCAATCTGTTCCACTGTCTGAATGAACTGAATGATCGTTCTCTAGTGGAGGAGATCCAACAGTCCCTGAGTTCAGGACGTCTCTCCACAGATAAACTGTCTCCTGCTCAGTGGTCAGCTCTGGTTTTCATCTTACTGTCATCAGAAAAAGATCTGCACGTGTTGGACCTGAAGAAATACTCTGCTTCAGAGGAGGCTCTTCTGAGGCTGCTGCCAGTGGTTAAAGCCTCCAACAAAGCTCTGTAAATACAGAGACAGTTAGATTCATATATCATAACTTAAATATGCTGCTATATTTTCTACTAATTGCTTCTCTTTTTTCTTCATCATTGTCTCTTCAGACTGAGTGGCAGTAACCTCTCAGAGATAAGCTGTTAAGCTCTGTCCTCAGTTCTCAGCTCCCAGTCCTCTAGTCTGAGAGAGCTGGACCTGAGTAACAACGACCTGCAGGATTCAGGAGTGAAGGTGCTGTCTGCTGGACTGGAGAGTCCAAACTGTGAACTAGAAACTCTCAGGTCAGGATTCATCAATACTATCTAATGATGACCACCGTAATCCTGATTTAGATTAATGGATAAACTCTTAACCTGCATAAGATTGTGTTTGTGCTTGCATGGTTTTGAACCAATTGCATTTATTTTGTTTCTATTATGTTAAAAATATCAATTAAACATATGTTAGTCTTTTTTTGTCCCTCAGTTGTTATAACTTGAACTATCAGAGAGGAATCAGAGAGTTATCAGTGTTGTTGTCAGATTGTTGATGGACATTAGTGGGTGTTTGGTTGTGACTAGAAAACAATCAGAATCAGAACCGCTTATTTTGCCAGAGTATGTTGCACATACAAATAATTTTACATGGGGGATGGGGCAAAACATAGTCAACACAGTGCAAAAAGTAGAAAATATTAAAAAAGTACGATAAAATATAAAATAAAGTGCACAGACAAACAGATAACAGTAGTATACACAAGTGTAATGTATTGTAATCAGTAACAATGTAATGTAACCCCACAGTAGCCGACAGTATCTCAGTACTGCAGTAACCTTCCAGCCCTCACAGTTCCTTCAGATTATGTGACATGTGTGTTGTTTTGTGTGTTTGCAGGCTGTCGGGCTGTCTGGTCACAGAGGAAGGCTGTGCTTCTCTGGCCTCAGCTCTGAGCTCCAACCCCTCCCATCTGAGGGAGCTGGACCTGAGCTACAATCATCCAGGACACTCAGGAGTGAAGCTTCTTTCTGCTGGATTGGAGGATCCGCACTGGAGACTGGAAACTCTCAGGTATGAAGAGGCCTGCTGCAGCTACAGCTCAGTGAAAAACCAACTGCTGATGTCAGACATGTTGTTTCAGAGCCCAAATAGGTTTATTTAGGACTGGATCAAAGTTCTAGGGGACACAGGCAGTGCTCTGTGGCTGCAGACGGACTTGAACTGTAATATTTCCCCCTCCCCCCAGATTAGAGAAAATAGAAACCAGTGTTGTCTGTTGCTAGGAGACGGGATGTGAACAGCAGTGTTAAAGTCAGACACTTTGTACATCCAACCATCCCCCCCCCCCCCCCCCGACCTCCTCCATCAGAGGGTTTGTGGCGCTGTAGTGATTTCAGGATACTTTCTCCTTTACTTCTGAGTGACAACAGTCATTATTACACAAACATAAGCTTGTCAGGACCAAAACATCCAACAATCAATACTTCTATATTGACAACGGATCAGCTGGCTCTGTGTAATGGTGAAGAGTCATATGTTGGTGATGAACCCAGAGTGAATTGTCTCCATCTCTGCAGCTCTACAGATCTTTTTAGCCTCTTTTAGCTCCTAGTTTTGGTTCTGCATCACATTTCCTGTTTGGTTCGGTCTCAGTGTTTCCAGCAGCAGCTGTTTTCATCCAACAAGCTGTGATGAAGCCATTGTTCACTACCTGCTCAGCAGCAAACAGCAGACAGACTCAGTTAGAGACTAGCTGGTGAACATAGTGGAGCATTTAGCAACTAAAGAGACAGATGTTTCCCTCAGGAGGTGGTGGAGACCAAAAACAGAGCTACAAGAGAGAGAATTTTGGACTTCCATTCATCAGGTGACACAAACACAAAGAGTCCTGATGAATCATCATGTTGATGTGTAACTGCTGGATGTGGAAGCAGCTGGTTGATATCATGTTAGACACAACTACTTTATAAGCTGATAAGATGTCAGATGTGTTTACAGCTTGTTTTCACTCAACCACAAGTGGACAAAGAAATCAATTGATGCAGGTTTAAACATTTGATTTACTGACTGACTGGTAGAGGAAACTGAGTGTGAAATGGATGATGATTGTCAATATAATACTGATAATAATATATCATGAATAAGTGAACATAATGAGCTGTCGTCATCGGACAATCAGAAGAAGCTCCTCTGAAGTAAAATAATATGAGCTGATTAATAATAAGTGCTCCATGTGAACATGAATAACAAAGCTCTGTGTGTGAGAGTGATGTAATGTCCATGTCTCCATGCTGCTCTGACCCCCCTCCTCCTTTCAGGGTGGAGCCTGCTGGAGTCCGATGGTTCAGACCAGGTCTGAGGAAGTGTAAGTGTGCTTTGAATTTGATTCATGAAAACAAAGCATCTTCAAACTGTGACATCACTCATTCACATCTCTGATGTCATCATCAAACACATGATAGATTAATAATTGCAGCTGTATTGTGTCTTGTTCTCTCCATCAGATTCCTGTGAACTCACACTCGACACAAACACAGTACACAGAAACCTCAAACTGTCTGACAACAACAGGAAGGTGACACGTGTGGAGGAGGATCAGTCATATCCTGATCATCCAGACAGGTTTGTCTACTGGCCTCAGCTGCTGTGTAGAACTGGTCTGACTGGTCGCTGTTACTGGGAGGTCGAGTGGAGAGGAGTAGTTCATATATCAGTGAGTTACAGAGGAATCGGAGGAAGAAGAGGAGACAGTTTTAAAAAGTTGTATGGATGGACTGATCAGCCCTGGAGTCTGTTGTGCTCTGATGATGGTTACTATGTCCTTCACAATAATACACAAACACCCATCACTTCCTCCTCATCCTCTGGTAGAGTAGCAGTGTATGTGGACTGTCCTGCTGGCTCTCTGTCCTTCTACAGAGTCTCTTCTGACACACTGATCCACCTCCACACCTTCAACACCACATTCACTGAACCTCTTTATCCTGGCTTTGGGTTCTGGTTCAGGTCTGGTTCTGGTTCTGGTTCCTCAGTGTCTCTGTGTTCTCTGGAGGAGGGAGAGTCTCCTCCTGCTAGAGGAAGCTTCTCTCTGCTGACCAGATAGTTCAGTGTGTACAGGATCACACACAGCTGATGTTAGTTAGTACCGACCTGATCTCTCAGTGGTTGTAGATGCAGTTGGAGCAGGTGAGGGGTACCTGAGCTGGTCTGGACTCTGGGGGGTTGAGAGCTCTCTGGGACTTGTGGTATTGCAGATGGATGTCTGAAAGAGCTGAGCGAGGTCCATGTAATGACCTGAAATGATGTGTTGTCTGAGAGAGGCTGTGAAACATATTTTACTTTGTGTATAAAACTGAACTTTGTTGTCTTGAAACATTTGTTTGTGTGAAGAAAAACCTCCGAATGTCAAACAAGAGTCTTTCTGGATCAAATTCAGCATCTGTGGAAAAAGGATCGCAACTTGTAAAGAGTTGTTTTGATTTGAACAAACTAAATTCATCATCTTTGATCATCTTGTAACAAATGAACAAACTTTGAGAAGTGACGTTGAAATCAAAAGACATCAAAGTTTTGGATGATTCTAGATAATAAAGCACATAAACATCGTGTCAAAGCAAAAATGTCCAAATCCATCAGAACACTGTATAAAATTAAGGATTTGTTAAATCCAGCTTCATTCTTCATGTTGTATTGTTCACTTTTACTTCATTCATCACTGACTGTGTGCTAGTTTGATGAAACTCATAGAAACAAATCAAAAGAGAGACAAAAGAAGTTTGAACCAAACTACTGATCAAGAACCAACTCAGCTGTTTATTCAATGAACATATATTATAATTCAGAATGTGTCATGATTTAACTTTATATTCTTTGATTTGTATTCTTACTGATCATGTGTTCATTTAATGATGATAATAAGTCAGAGTCAGCTTAGGAAACAGGATGTAAGGTCAGATGCTGTAACCATGCTAACTGTTTAGGAGACATCCTGACTGACGTTCCACCAGGAAGACCAGACAGGAACCTTAGAAATAAGAGTTAAATTAAAGAAGTCTGTCATGAACTGTAAGACTACGTAAACAGCTTCATCCAATGATGTACTAATGTTTAGTTGTGACCGTATATGCACTACATGTTAGGGTTGTCACGATACCAAAATTATGACTTTGATACGATACCTGCCATAAGTATCACGATACCGATACTTACGATACGATACCAGAATTCGATACAATACCACAAATTCGATACAATACTGGTATATTTATCTATACTAGTAATAAATAAAACATCTGTACGGTTCCCTTTTTTACCAGCTTGTTCCTGCCCAGCTTTTTGAACATTTAACAAATGGCATTAATATTAGTATTAGCCTCCAGCAAGATATTAATGAAAACTACATGGTGCCATGATTGCCGTTGACTCTGCGAGTCTGTGGGAGTGGGTGGGTAAACAATGCTTCATTTACTTGCATAGTGAGTTTGATATTTTCACTTCATATTTTATCTTAATTGATGGAATAATTATTTTTCCTTAACTAAAAATAATTAGCTCAAGCTCCACCCCCAGGCTCCACCAGCATGTAGCCATTTTGCATCAATTGTGTTTCATTTAGTACACGTTTGTGTGCATTGTGACCTCATGATCATAGGCTTGTTGTCAAACTAGGCTAAGGCTACTCATGTTAGCTGTCTATGGGTGAGCTTGGGTGTTCATGTTTATAATCACATGTGCTTACCTGTCGTTCTTTGAACTCTTTAAAAAGTTCGGGGTGTCTGTCTGAAAGGTGCTTTGCCGTGTTAGACGTGTTGCCTCACTTGGTCTGAAACACGTTTCACAGACGGGTCTCTGTAGGTCAGTGGGCTTTCCTTCACTGTCTGCAATATAGCCAAAGTACTTCCAGATGATACTTCTGGCATCTTGTTTTCCAACAACCCGAGGGCGGTCGGTAAAAGCTCCTGCATGTCTCCCCTGTGATCACTCGCTGTGAGCGCGCGCGCTGCCTGTTGCTGTGAGCGCGCTGGGCAGCCCCGCCCCCTTGCATGCCTGCAGGCAGCGTGACAGGGAGCAGAGCAGCGAGTGCGATACACCGTGCAACCCTACTACATGTAATATAATTTATAAAAATATTTTTCCCATTATTATTGGAAAATAATTATTTTTGGAAAATAATTATTTTTGGAAAATAATTATTTTTGGAAAATAATTATTTTCTCATTGCACAGCTACTGTCTTCCTCAGTTGCTCTCAGTTGCTCTCAGATCTCACCTCTATGTGTGTCTATGCCAGAGGCCTGCAGACTCGGCTCTGCTGCCAGTGCAGATTAAAGTACATGGGGACGATATTGTTGATTGTCATAGTGTTCAACCAATCAGATCTTTAGTTTGACATGTTGGGCGTATTCTTTGACGTGTCAGCGTCGGCTAGCGGCCTATAATGACGTCAGCATTACGTACCGCTCATGTCCAGGTGCACGCGCTGCAGAGTGTGCTGTGATTGGTCAGTGGGCGAGCACGTGACTAAAGTGAAACTTGTGCTTGCTAGCAGAACTGAGGTTGTTAGCAGTCAGAGTTCAAGTGGAAAGATATGGAAGAAATGATGGCATTTTTAGTTTTTGTTACTTCGCTTTGTTTTTTTAACATCAAATGGCGGAAGGACGAGAAGCTGATTTAGTGGCGGAGTTACTGGGAACGCCTTTCTCAAGAAGGACATTAAGGTGCCTGAGCAAAGCCGCCACACAACACCAAAGTACGGCAGGACACTTGCAAGCTACGGTGCTCTTAAAAACGTTTGGAAGGACCCGAGTGGATCTCCAGATCAACGAACAAATTCGCAGGGAAACGGAGCTCCACATTGAAAAAGTTAAGAAGAATAGGGAAATACTGAAAAGGACCTCTAGCTGGAACTGAAACGCACGGATGTACTGCACAGCCGAGTTATTGACCTCTTTGTAAACAAAGAGGAGGATGGACTTTGTATTTAAATAGAACAGCATTTGGTAAGTGAAACTGCTTTTGTTTTCTTTATATCTGCAGTGTGTTAATTTTGCCTATCGTGTCGTTTATGGATATTAGATATGTATATTATATATTGTTCCCTGATGTAAATAATATTTGAATGGCCCTTGCTCTTTAGTGTGAGCGTTGCTGGATTGTTTTGTCATGCTTTGTTGTGAATATGTGTGACGGTTCTTGTGAGTTAGCTCTTGTCATTGTGTTAATTACATCGATTTTGACCATATGCATTGTCCGTTAATTACGAAGCATCCCGTCCTGCGTGGGGTTAGGGTCCGGATAATTGAATCAGTTTGGGCTGTTTTCTTTTACAAACAAGAATGATGGTCTGGAGAAATGGGGATTGTGTGGCGATTGCTTAGCCCTGTTTGAATCAGTAGGGGACAATGGAGCGTGAGTTTGTGCGTGTTGTTTTGCTTCCGGGGTCAGACGCTGACCCGGAAACTAAACAGACAGACAGACCGGTGTCCACCGAAAACGTTATATTTACCACAATTTAAGCTTCTGCATTTTCCAAATGCACCAGTATTATTGTTCGGTTTGTAAGCCTTGTACCGAACGGTTTAAAACGAATACGTGATGTTACACCCCGAGAAACAAATAACCGTAGCTGTGGCGCCATCATGAGGTTATTAGGTGGTAAGACAGCAGTGAAGGCCCAGGTATAAAATGCACGGCCCGCCACTGCTTTCAGTGGTCCTGGTTCCTGTGCCCCGTTCCTCGTACGTGGTTCAACTAAGTCGATCAAATGGCCTATTAGCCAGCTTAAATTAACCCGATGATTGAAGTCAGGCTATCTCGGTTTCTCCAAGGCTGCACTCAAACAGTCTCGTTAATTCGACCCAGACGATCGGGATCAGGATGATTGCGCGTGCCCGTCCTACTTCAAAAGGGGGAAGCGTCGATCACCGAAACCATGATTTTCTAACAGTACAATGGCAAATAAACTCAAAGAAAGAGCCTCTTTTTACTCCGCTGACGAGCAGGAGATGATCATTAACGCATATGAGGATTTCAAGACCGTAATCACGGCAAAGTCTAACACCGCCACCGCTGCGAGGACTAGACAAGCACGGCAAAATATCTCAGACAAGTTAAATGCGTAAGTGTTGGGAAAATGTATCAGCTCATTTGAATGCCTCATCACCCCAATCAATCAGATTATATGTCTTTAAATGTGCCTGCTGGCAGTAGACTTCATGAAATGCATCATCCAATGAGATCTTGCTTGTGAAAATAATGATCTCAACTCTTTCAGAATAAGTAGATAAAAACAAGCCCAAAGAGTATCTAATTGATACGAATTAATATGAGGATATATGTACTGTATGCCCTTATGTATCATGTACTATATATGTGTATATACATGTATGTGTAGATTACCATATAGAACTAGCAGTTTGAATATGTGTGTGTGAATCTGTGTATGGGTGGATCAGTATGTATGTGTGTATTATTCATAATCAGAAATTCAATCAATTGAAGCAGTGAAAATAAATAGTGTGTGATTCTCTCTATTGTTATCATGAGTCCACCTTCATCATTTTCTACAATAATGATGTGCTGGTGTACTAATAACACTGTCATATAATTATGAGTGCTTTAACCCCATGTATGCAACGCAGCCATCAAGAGGACATGGGAGCAAGTAAACACTAAGCACGAACACATTACTCAGAATGGTGAGTCAATACAATATCTGCCATGGTAATGTATTGAACAGCTTGTCAGTGTCATATCCTTCATATTTTAGCAAACAAAAAGAGGGCTGATATGGTCAAGACGGGGGGAGGACCTAAGACTCCAGACTTCACTCCTGCTGAGGAGCTGGCACTCCAGCACAATAGGGGTAGGCCCATGATGGAGGGCATAGCTGGGGGCAGCTCCTCTGAGGTGGGCACTACTGAGAGGAGGCCTATCTCAAAGGTAGGTGCACTTCATTCTATGAGTTTCCTTCATAATTAGTCATTTGGTTAACCATCGTCACATTTTGCAGTGGCTGGACCTTCAGTCATATTGCTGCAGCCACCACTCATAGTGTTAGTCGGAGGAGAGGAGCCCACTGATGTAAGTTGATATTGCTGCATCATTGTGTAATGATTCTATACATGTTCATTGTGTGTGTCTTTTAAAACCAAAGACAATCTTCCAAAGTTCCTAATAATTCCTAATTCACTAACAGGAGGCCAGTCCAGACGACGAGGAGACTGTGTCGGCGTTCTCCGGTGATGTGGTAAAAGCAAGTTGTGGAAACTAATACTCCTATATCCAACTCACTCCTTGTGAGTGGTATTTGGACCACATCAATGCATTCCTTTAGTCAAACCCTGCTGGACCACGGCCTGATCCGCTGGAGCCTGGCCCCTCTCACTCTGCTGGAACTGGAGATGGGGATGTGAGTTCTCATTTAATACCCTCACATTGTGAGGGGAGGTCTGAGTTTAGTTGGCATCTGACCACCACACTGAACAAAGTTATGAATGGTTTTCTTGTCTTTTTTTCAGGTTGACCATGAAGATGTGCGGACGCTGTACAAACGGTACTTGCGTACAGAAATTGCTTACCGCCAGCTGAAAATGAGGAAGATCCACAAGGAGATTGCATTGCTTGATCGGCAGCTGGATGTAAGTGTCACCATGTAAAGCAAAGCTTTGCCTAAAGAATTTGTGAGCTTTGGCATGAATCTTAACTGAACTGAAATTCTTATTTCTTGTGCACCTTCATTTACAGGCTGACCAATAGAGTACAAATAAAGGCTTTCTTCTACAACATGGATCTCTTAAATTATTCTTGAACATGTTCCTCTATTCAGAATCTGAATTATTTTTATTGCCAAGTATACTCTCATATATCTTGGCGGTGTCGAAAAACTCTCCCTATAAAACGCTAATCTAACTAATATCGCTCCTTCATCAATGGGATCTCTGAGGAAGGGAGCTGCCATTTTTTTCCGGGGGAGTGGCAAGCTTATCCAGCTAACTTAAGTTAGCCTGCGCTGGAGCAGGTTCAAGTTTTCTTCATCCTTCTGCTCCCCGTGTCTCTCTACATTTTGGTACATCTCCTGCTGCCTTTTTGCCCAAACTTGACAGAAGGAACCAAAACCCAAAGTATGGACCCAGCAGATGGATCGTTTGAAGAGGAGCTCTATGATCTGAGTTATTCCTCCTTTGTTTTCATGGAGTGTGGAGGAGATCTCCTCATAGGAGATTAAAGAGGCTGTGTTGAGATTGGTAAACAGGAAGACATCATTAGTCTTATGGATGGTGGGTTCTTTACCTGACTGAGACCGTCACAGTCTTGGTTTTAGTTTAGTTTGTTTCCTGTTTTATTTTGAATTTCTCTTGTGTTCACTTCACTTCCTGTCTTTGTATGTTGCCCCGCCCCCTGATTGAATCCACCTGTGTCTAATGAGCTGCTCCTCCTCAGTGTATTTAAACCCTGTGTTCCTCTGTCTCTGTGTTCTTCTTCTCTTCTGCTTCGTTCTCTATGTTTCCTGCTTTGTTTTAAATCACCTCATCCTGTTTTGTGTTTTCTCCGTTCTGGTTTTCTTTGGTACATATTTTTGGACTCTCCTGCTCGGCAAGTTTAATTTTGAGTATTTTCTTTATTAAAATCACCATTTCTTCCTGTCTACTCACTGAACCACCCGGTGGGACCTAGAACGCACACGCACACACACACACACACACACACACACACACAGACAGAGAGAGCTGCGGTGTAATTAATGAATGGGTGAAGAGTTCTCAGCACCGACGTCTACATATCAGATTGTGTACCCGGCCTCGTCCCAGCAGGTGTGGCTCCACCCCCCGAGAACAGAACACTGTCCGGACTATGTTTTCCATTAACTTCTGTTACTAACTGTCTGGCTTCGGCCCCTTGCTGTTCTGTAGCTAGATGTGACGCCTCCCCATCCAGCATCTCCTCCTCGCCCTCCCCCTAAGTGTGCGTCCGTGTTTGCCTCCCCCCTCCGTGTCCTTCTGCAAGATGCATGTTGAACCCTCCGTGTACGTGTGTTAGTAGCATGGTCTACTGTGATGGACGCCTTGTAGGCATTATTTTACCCTGTGGGGTTAATGCCCCACAGTTCCAATCCCAAACACCAGAGGCTCTCTGTGAGATTAAAAAGAGCAAGCGGCTCCATCCAGATATAGAAGAGACACACAGAGACAGTGTCTGCTGCTCTTTAGTTACGTTACCTTCAGAAGCTGTGAAAAGGGAGCGGGCTCTGTTGGGTCATCTTTTTTAGTTTGTTGGTGTACAATATTTCTGTATTAGTGTTACCCTCTTCTTCTTCCTCCTCCTCCTTCCTTCTTCTTCTTCTTCGTCTCCCTTTTCTCCTTGTCCTTCTTCTCTCTCCTTCTCCTCCCATTCCCTCCTTCCCGGTCTTGCCCTTCAATGTGTCTCCCTGTGAAGTTTTTTCCTGTGATGATGAAAATGTCTCTCTCTCTCTCTGCCTGAACCTTTGTAGGGAAATAACGACTGAGTTACTACAATATCATGTGATAGACATAAACATTTATTCAATACTGTAATAAATGATTAACTTGAAGATGAGATTTAAGTTTTTTTATGAAATGAAAAAAACATTTGACGAACTTGTTTTTGAGAACATGGCATGAGGTGTAATGTGTTACCGAAAGAAAATGAAGGTCTTGAATTAAATGAAATTGACCTTAATTGAATATAGTTTATTTATTTTCAAGGCATAATGTGTCTGAGTCATTATTTTTGCACTGAATGAGCAAACGGCAGTTAAACCCAACATGCACCGAAACACCTCAGAGGTTAATATAACTCTAAAGTTCTGAGAAAAATAAACAATAAGAAAAGTAAATAGAGTATTGGACTTGGAATGAGCAGAACTCCAAGAAGAACAATCAGGGTATCCTACTTTTGACCTTTGACCTTTTCTACATGATATCTATGACACATTATGTGTCATAGATATCACCATGAAACCTCCCCAGTTGATTATTTACATTTAGACAATTCTTTTTAGCATGACACTTTTTCTGAAATTGTGTGTTTGAATATGCATATGAGGCATTATCATACAACATTGGATAAAGCCAGGTTAAAAATGATTGTTTCATTTTGTTGACACATTAGAGTCAAAGGGTTTTACCGAGGGTTTTTTGGATATCTCCTTGTATCACTTCAAAAATCTGAAAATACTGTCAACAGCCATTAAAAACAACAACATTTGACCATGTTTTTAGGAACAAAAGGTTACATAAATCAGAATGTGAATGAAATAAACAAAGCCCTCTATAAGAACCTTCAGAATATATATCTCAGAGTGAGAAAGAAGTTATTCTAAGAAAACAGCCTTTATAGATACAATTCCATATATTGTGAAGACAGGTGAATATGATAAAAAAATATGATAAAAATATAGATATCACCATACAACTTCCACAGTTGATTGTCAGGGCAATTATTTTTCGTAATACAAGTTTTATGCAAATATCATATGCAAATGAGGCATTATCTTATGCTAGCTTTTGGTGAACTTAGTAAAACTCTACAGACGTAGAAGACCAAATAGTAAAATAAACACCTAAATGTGTATTTAGGATGTTTTCTTTCCACCAAAACCAAGTTTTTTCTCGTAGTGTACCTTAAAACACAATTGCAGCTCTGGCTTCAGAGACCCCTGACCTTTGTCCTATGGGACCATGAGTTCCACGAGGGACACCGGCTTGCCCTTTCAAAATATAGTGACTAGACTGATACAATCAGATATGAATTAGAAATAGTGAGGAAAAGATAACTTTAATAACAGGTTTGCAGACTTAGAAACAACAACACATTCTTCATCTTGATGTATCGTATAGGTATTCATACTGATATTAATGCGTTTACTGCTCTCCAGTGGTAACTGATTACTTCAGATTTATATTGTTTGATAGAAAATGGCGCATTTATACAGATAATCAGCATGTCCTTCTTTATTATTGTTACTGGGGAATGTTGTTGGTGTTTCGGGTGGTGGAATGTAACTAAGTAGGCCTACGTTTACTCAAGTGCTGTACCAAATCCGAGGTACTTTGATCTGAGCGGTCAGTTTGGTCACTGTATTCTGAAAGTATTCATCGGAGGTTTGCCTTTTTTTAAAGTCACAGTGCGCAGATGCGGATGTGACGCAGTTAGTTCGGGGGGGCTGTGTTTCGTTTCTAGTGGTTAACCCGGCCAACCTGTGGGATAGGCATGTGGAATAGCCGTTAATGTCCACGAAAGTGGCAATTTGGCAAGATAATTCTGAGAAAAAACATTGGTAAATTGGTTTAATACCACCTCGGGTTTCTGTTTCAGGCGGCTGAATTTCCCCCCTGCGCGGAGCTGAGTCGGTAATCATCGGAGCAGCGGCAGAAGGTAACGTTAGCTAGCGCGTGCGGTCGCCATTGTTTTTGAGCAGGCGGAGAGCGAGGCCTTCGGCTAATTCTCCATGTTTAACCAATTAAATACATGTTAAGGTACATGCACACACCAAACAGATATATTGTGTATTTGAGTCGAATAGTTGTCTCTTAAAAAGTGTGTCTAAATATTAAATTAATATTTAGTGGTGGTTTGGTGAGCTAGAAATGGCCCCTCTTGACTGATCAAGCTAACGCGACACAGACTAATCCGCGTAACGTTATATCATTTAGTTCAAAACAGTGCGTCTTCCGCTGGTGTCAGACACCATGTAGCGTTAATCATCATAGTACGGTTTTATAGACTTGTTATTGGCCCCAATGAAAGGTGCCCGGTTAGAAAATAACTGCTCTGTATCTAACTAGTTAACGGAGACGGTTAAATACAACGCGGTTATTGTTCCGCTATAACGGCAATACTATAACGCAAAGTCCGTCCTGTGTAGATACGGTTGACACCACTGAACAGGACGTGATCGGTCATGTTAAGAGATTGCAGGAGGCTGGTGCTTGGCGCGCGAACAGGCGCTCGTGTGACCAACCGAGATGTTTTCTAAGAAGAAGTATTCAGATCCTTTACTTAAATAACGGTGCTAGTACCGCATTATGAAAATACTCTACAAGTAAAAAAAAAAAAATCCTGCATTCCAATCCTAACTAAAGTAAAAGTATTATCAGCTAAATGTACTCAAAATATAAAAAATAACATCATTGATTGTGCTTTAAAATGTTCCATGTCAGCGTTTTACTATTATATACGATGTTTCTGGATTAATATGACTGCTGCATGAATGTGTATGCTGCATTCTAACTCATTTATACACTGTAATCTGCAGCAGCGCATCATATTCTACACGATACTCCGATGTGTGTAGCATTTCTGTCCTGTGAGAACCTCTGATCTGTAGAAAGGCATCCATCATGAGCTCAGAAGATCTCTCTGAGAAAGTGAAAAGGTCTGTAACCAGCAGTTGTAATGTGTAAGAAGGGTGTTTGTGCGGATTGTAAATGGCTTTGGACGAAAATCTGTATTTAAACAGCACAAATGCAATGTTTATTAGGCTGAAGGTGGGCAGAGGGTCACAATTATCTCCTGTAATATTTAATGAATTAATCAGATTGTTTTCTCCATCACTAAATTGACCATTAAAATGGTAAGTTTTCCTGAGATCAATGTCAGATTTTCCCAATGCTGTATTAGTACCAGGGGATTTCAATTTTGCTTGAAAAATTACTAGAGTACATTTTGTAAATTATCTTAATGATTAATGGACTGATTTATGCACATTTTCCCAACAGGCAACGAGACCGAGAAATGTCGCACCATTCCTCCTCCCGTAGTTCGTCTCGGGCCACCGACTGTAAAGTGTACGTCGGAGACTTGGGCAATGGTGCCGCCAAAGGGGAGCTGGAGCGAGCGTTCAGTTATTATGGCCCACTGAGGACCGTCTGGGTGGCCAGGAACCCACCCGGGTTCGCCTTTGTGGAGTTTGAGGATCCCAGAGATGCAGAAGATGCAGTGAAAGGCATGGATGGAAAGTAAGTTGATATCCTGTAATATTGTCCGGAAATATTTCAGTAGTCCTCTGTTTTGTTCTTCAATAAAAATAGAGGAAGCACAAAAGATTAAAAAAAAATCAAAAAATGACCCACTGCTGTATAATGTACAAATCCCATCTACAAAGTGTGTAGCCCTTGAAGGGGCAGTTTGCATGTTTTTAAGTGGGGTTGTATGAAGTACTTATCCATAGGACTACCTACAGTAGCTATTTCAGACATTTAAAAAAAATCAACATCAGTTGGAACTCCCTCCCCAAACACATCCGAGACTGCACTGACCTTTCCATATTCAAATCACAAATCAAAACCCACCTATTCAGAACTGCTTTTAGTGTGTGACCGATATTATGTGTTTTACAATTTTAGTGTACAGCTTTCTTTTATATCATGATTTTAATGTAAAGTGTCTTTGAGAATTATGAAAAGCGCTCAATAAATAAAATGTATTATTAAGTGTAATAGAATATTTTCACGGCTTTACCTGACGGGGAACTGAAGCCATTGTTTAAGCTCTCTTTAAAGCCACCATCCCTTTTGTAACAGACAAAAGGAACACAAATATTATAGGAATCTTAGAGGACAACAGTGTAATGTTGTTCAGGCTTTCTGTCCCTGCAGCCTCCCTCGCTGACCCTTTCCTCTCCTCAGGCTCCTCTGTGGTTCACGGGTTCGAGTGGAGTTGTCAACCGGCCTCTCCAGGAAGGGCCGCGGGCGCCCCAGCCGACGGCAGTTCGACCCCAGCGATCGGTGTTACCAGTGCGGGGACCGGGGCCACTATGCCTACGACTGCTACCGCTTTAGCAAGCGAGGAGGCCGTCGCAGCAGGTGAGGGGATGCAGTCCGTTTTGCATGTGGCTGAAGCGATGCGCGTTGACACGAGTGCCACTCATCCTTCTTGTCCCATCAAAAGACAGCAGAGAATAAGAGATGTTTGTGTGTTTCCGTTCCAGGTCTCGCTCCCATTCCCGATCTCGCTCCAGGTCCCGCGGACGCCGTTATCACTCTCGTTCCCACTCCCACAGCCGCAGCCGCAGCCGGTAAGTCAGCACTGAAACACAGACACTCTTTGTGTCATGTTTATTCATGGGAGCCAGGTCAACAGATGAGCCTTTTGTTTATACTTTTTTGTTCTTTTCTCAGGAGCCGTCGTCGATCTCCATCCTATTCCAGACGCAGGAGCAGGTAAGAATATAATTAGTTGATCTATAAGTCACTGTTATGGTACTACAGTGCTTTTGGTATCGTTGGAGATACACTGTATGTGACAGGTGTAGCCACTCTTCATCCGCGTTGTTAATCCGGTTCTGCGGCAGAAGGGCAGAACCGATGATCAGTACATTCCCTCTGGGATCAATTAACTACGAGACCGGTGTGCTTGTTGTTTTTGTCACCCCCACTCTGGTCGTTAGATGGCTCAAGTGTTGCCATCGTTTCCACCAGAGCTGTAATTAAATCCGCTGTGCTTCCCGTCATGATAGGTCCGGCTCCCCGGCCCGCTCCAAGTCCAGGACTCCAGTGAGAAGGTAGGTCGTGTGCGCAGCAGGTTTTCACGCCGTAGCTGACACACAGCTTGCATCTGAAACGCATCATTGCTGTCGTCGCAAAGCTTCTGCACCGGAGATGCGACTGCAGAGTGAGACGTAGAAAGTACAACAGTTCTGCTTTGGGATGTTCTCTGTTGAAAAATTACATTTTCTTAAGTCAGGATTTAGGCCTAAAATTACGATTCTCTGTGTTGATTGTTCAGTAAAACCACAATGTAACGAAAATACAGAAGAACTCAGTCAAAATAAATCACACAAATCAAAAACACTGCATCTACAACAAACTACAAAGAATTTGGATTTATCGACCTGATTTGACAGGACAGTGACAACATGGGCAACCATATTAACAGCTGTGAAGAGGAATTTAGTTTCCAGAGCTCTAAAAGAAGATCTCATTCTACTGCACAATGTTGGATCAACCGATCGAGGACTGCACGTTGAGATTTGGGAGTTCTGCACGTCTGCGAGCTCGTGCAGTCTACCCATAACACCCTTCGCTGCTTCGGTTTGCAAAGATGTTCATATGTATCTCTGCAGAAGCATAATTCCAGCTTCCTCATCCAACAGCGGAGCACGTAAATGTTTCCCTCCCCCCTCTCCTCCAGTCGTTCCAGGTCTCGGTCTCGGTCCACCTCCGCGCCCAGAAGGCGCTCCGCTTCGCGTTCCCGATCACGATCCCCGGTGGCCAATCACAAGAGGAGCAGGTAAACCCCCATTCTAGATGTCTCTCGTCCACTGAAACAGGCCTGTTTTAATACATTTCTAGTGCTTAGTCCTGTCAGTGTTTTACCAAGACATTTTAGACTCATGTAACACCTCAGCAGTAAGGGTCTAGATCCAACCACTCTAGATTTTGTAGATATCAAAGTTCAGACCACAACTATGTTCCCGTTCCAGGAGAGGGTCAGTTAAGTTCTTTACAGAAGTAGGTGCTCCATCCTAGACGGAGTGACTGTTTCAGTAGACCCTCCTTCCACCGGAGAGCGCCATGCTGCCACCAGACAACTGCCACTCGACGGCGAGACGGACGAGCGGCGAGACCACCGAGAGATCTGCGTCTTCTGCCTCTGCTGCTGGACAGCAGTGGGGAGGGGTAGAGGACAGTGACCTCTGTCCGGTGTAGGGAAGTAATGAGTAGAATAAAGATTAGACCCCTCTCTCTATCGTGTGCTCCCTTTTCCACCTCTTGACGGCTCTGCGCTGGTTAACGCGGTGCAGCTCTTTTCTCAGTCTGACTGGATCTTGAAAACGGAGCACGCGAGAGACACTCAGCTTATGAACTGTTGAGCCTGTTAGCAGCTAAAAACCAGTGCGATGCACCCATATCCTCTGTACCCTTTCCTTTAGATCTCACCCACCATAGGTGTAGCTTCAGTCTACAGGAAGTGAATTCAGGGCTGTCAGAGCAAGAGGGACAATTGTATTTATTGGTTTGACGAGTGTTAAATAAAAACTGTCTAAGTAGGGCTGGGCGATAATTCAATATGATCATTTATTTGTTACCGCTATGAAATTGAGATGTCGCGATAATATTGTCTAAATTGATAATAACGAGCACATACTGACTCAAATTTCTCTGAAAATCTGGTCAAACTATTTACTTAATGTGAAAAATCTGTATTTGTGCGAATGAGTTTAAACAGTCGGTGTGTAGCTGGAAACTGTTTTCTTCTTCATATTTTCACTTGAAACTTTTAGTTCTTAATAAAATGACTTTTTAATTCACATACGAGTATACAAAGAAAGCTTACCAAATGTTTATTTCATATAGTCTACTTATTTATTACCAGAAAACATGCTATTTTGTGATGTATATCGTTATCGAGACCTTTATCGCCATAGAATATTTTGGCCATATCGCCCAGCCCTAGGTCAGAGGTACTATTGTAAATGTTTTTACCTTTTTCTTAAATTGAAATGCCCTCTGCTGAATTTGGCTATTTTAAGTGAACTCTCCAGAGAGACATTAGCTGACATCAGACAAAAATAATAATGATACGACACCATTGGTGTGATCTTTTTAAGTTAAGCATCTTTGCAGCACAGTTTTGTTTATTTTTCATATTTTCTTTAAAGCGTGTGGTGGGAGCTGAGCACTGCACTGACACCACAGCTGACACCAGGCCCAGGGTCTGCCAGCTGGCGGTGTGTACGTCCTGCGGGAGGGTGACTAAGCGCTGACCTGAGATCAGCCTTCGCCTGCATCCGGTGTTAGACAGCGAGAAAGAGGTCGACCTACCGACCGAACCCTCCCACACAGTGAATGGGCGACCCCGTCTGTTCGACCGACGCACACGCTCAGACGAGATCCGTCCTCGCACACACACCGTAGATCTGCTAGAGTCACCCAGCCAGCCAGCCAGCCAGCCTTCAGACGTACCAGAGGGCCGACCCACACAGATCAGAGCTCGACCACTACCGTTTAAAATCCATTACCTACCTACCAGAACCCCCTACCTACCAGAGTTCTTCGGCCTCTGTCTTAGCTTCTGAAAGTGAGAGAAAGCTGGCGAGAGAGATCAGTCTTCAAGAGCCTTCGCAGCGCAGTGTCTCTCCGAGTTGTAGTCATCCGTCCTACAGTCCTTTCATCCTTCGCTTCTCTGTACTTGTTGTTTCTGCCACTGTCTCCAAAGGTAACCAAAAATCAAACCCCTGAAAAGCTCATGTTCATAGTGAGAGAATGCACAGGGTTGATGTAGTTCTGGGATTATAACTGGTGATTATCGAGCTAAAGTTGAGCCTTTTTAACAAGCATGCTCAGAGCTGTGTGTGTGTGTGTGTGCATGTGAGAGTGGATGATTGAGTTATCTCTTTATCATATGTTTTTATTCTTCTTGTGCCATACATGTTTGCTGCATCATTACTGTTTTAGGCTTACTGTTTTAGGCTTCTCTACCAGTACAGTGGAAACCGCTTATGTTGGATCAGAAGGCTCGGGACCCAATCATTCCTGTGCAGTAGCTGCTTAGATCATTTACTTATAGTAACCAAGAAGTCCGCTGTCATTTGACATACTGTGTATTGGGACGTACTAAATATTTTTCTGGCATACTAAGTAGTATGTTAGTATGGGTATTGGAACGCACAGCTGGTGTTCCTCTGGCTACGTTGCGTAGCCAAACGCACAAATGTAAACAGTCGTGGCTGCTAGTGATGGAGACGGAAAACGAATGTGCACGTTAACGCCTCACCGAACACTGTATTGTGAAAGTCAGTCAAATGAATCTGTCCGTTTATGTAATACATATTCAGATGTCAGTTAGATGGTATTCTGCAAGAGAAATTAAGAAAAAAAATATATATATAATAATATTAATCACCCACTTGGTGATCCAAATTGACCCGGAGGGACCTAAGAGGTTTCCACTGTACTTATTTCAGTTCTCAAACTTGGTACAATGATAATGATGGCTTTCAAATATGCATTTGGTATAGAACAGTTTCTATTCAACTTTTTGTTTGTAGACCGAAGGGTTAAATTGTAAATCTCTTTAGAGCAGTAACTATGCTTACAGTCTAGTTGTTAGTTATTGTAGTGTTTTGGGGTTCTTTTGGTCTAGGGGGTTCAATTATGTATTTAGCTTTCTCACCATAGACTTATTTCTTCGTTGAAATGCAAAGACTAGTTGCCTAAAGACAGCTTTAAAAAGATCTGTGGTTCTTGACATTTTTATTTTTAAAGAGAGGCCAAAAGAGGTTTTCAGCACCCATCCAGTCAGGGACTCTTAGAAGGTGTACACTGTGTCAATATGTTGAGTAATGTGGTGTTTGTGTGTGTGTGTGTGCTGATCTTCATTCCTCCCCTGCAGCGAGCTAACCCCTCTCCCTGTCTGTTTCAGTCGCTCCCGTTCAGCAAGTCAACACCGAAGCCCTGCGCCAGCAGACAACTGAGTGAAGAAGACTAGTTAGTTTAACAGACAGACCCTCAAACCCCCCCCGCACCCTGTCTGCTTTTACAGCCCTACAGCAGCTTTTATTTTTTTGTACCTGTCCGTCTAGTCCCAGTCTTTTTTAGTTTCCTTTCTTTCCCCAGGACTGTCGTCTTCGTGCAGCCTCAGATTGTTGAAGATTTAGTCAGTATAGCAGACAACAATCCGTTTCCATTTGATAGATTGTTTCCGGTGTTTCTGCTGCTGCATGTCTCATTTTTCTACTTTTGAAGTTGTGTAGCATGTGTAAGAAGAAACACCCGTGTTAGGGCAATGCCCAATGTTGCCGTTGACTTTGAGCAGCGATTAGAGCGGCTTGTACAGCACATTTTCAGTGGAAGATGGGGGCAGTCGATGCGCTTCTCGAGGGTGACGACGCGTCGAAAAACTTTTTAATCCCTAAAATTTCTAAACCTCAAACAATTTTTTCCCCCATTGAGAATCGACAATACGATTCCATTTTTTTGGTTACGCGCTCCAATTTGATTGAGTTCAAATGCTGTTATAAGTCTCTACTCGGCATAAGGAGGTAGTTGCTGGCCCGCATGCCCTTAAATAAAATGTCACATTCCTACTGTTTGTTGTTTCTGTGCTGCACTGTCCCTTTTATGAGCCTGTTCACCGTGTGCTGAATAGATTCCCCCCCATGTGTTGGTCTCCGATTTGTTCCAGTGTCTTTTTAATTTTAAGATATTATACAGTGCTGAAGTTTGATTTCTGTACGGGCTGCTTTAACAGTTATGTTATGTTCCTGGCTGATATGGTAAGGCAGTGGCAGTTTTATTTTTGAATAAACCTCCTCAACATACCTCAGTCGTCTTAATTTCTTTAACTACTAAGTTTGTTTTGCGTAATTAAAAACAAATAGTGTATTTATTCTCATTTCTTTTGATATGTTCTGTGAAAGATGTCACGGTATCAGCAGTTTTTCGTGAGATATTTTTACAGTGGTGTACTAGTTCATTGCATTTCTAAAGAGTGCACATTTTGAAACTGCAGGCTTAAAACAGCGTCACAAACTTAAAATACATGTCTTTTGGTGACCGTTTACTGCAAAACAGCTCTGTAACTGACTTAAAAAAATTACCAACACTGAAAGTTTAAGAATCACTTTTATTGGGATATGGTATGTTTTCTTGTTCTCTGCACATACACAGAAATAGACATCCAGCTAAAATGAGGAAACCGAAGCTGGACAAGAGTAAAACATTGAACTATGTCAGACAGAAATAACATTGACTCTTTAATTTGAAAAAACAATCTGTCAATATTCAATCAATTTGAACTCTTAACACAACTTATCACAAGACAATGTGGGATAAAATTGTAAACATAAATCCTACACACTATGTACATACGGTAATCCATTCATGTCTATTTATTTGCACTATTTGTATTGTTTAAAACCTACATTATTGCTTTCTTTTCTTATTTAATAGTTGGTCGTTGGTGCTATATCTATAGATGTTTTATTTATAATAAATCAGATTCTGAACGTTTCTGTCTTCTATGGTTCTAAATTTAAAGCTCGTGAACGCGTACCGCGCCCTTATTGCCTGGTACTCAAGCCAACAGATAGATCGACGGCTGCCTGAGCCAATCACAGCCCGCGTTGCCGCTGTACTGGGCGTGGATACAACAGCCTCGTTTTTCTCGACTTTTCCGTCCATTTCAGTTTAGCGTCACTACCACCATCCTTTTTAACCGGGACAACATGGCTACTGCAGCGAGCCGTTACTACAGTGAGGACGGCAGGGCAACGAAACGACAGAAAACCGACGGGATGGCCACGGTGAGTCGTGTGCGCGTGAGCCGCAGTGGAATGTTAGTATAAGTTACCGAACGAACACGCTCGTTCGTGGTTCAATTCAGTCAGATGCGCGTTTGTCAAAAAAAAGTGTCACGGAGCGTCACAGGTCATTTTTTGAAGGTTTGTCGTGTTTTAGCAGCTTTGTCACGTAGTTACACAGCCGGGCCTCTCAAAGATGCATCCAGAAACACTCTCCGCGCATCTACCCGTGCTGGGCTGCCCTGAGAGGGATCGTTTGATCGGTTGCTCCGACCGGGCCTCGCCTGAGCCCGGCTTTGTTCTAGTACACGGTATTGGTTAGCAACATGCTAGCTGTGAGCTAACCGTGTGATAATGAGACTGGCCAGTGTCCGACGGGATTTTAGTGCCGCTAACATTTTAGTGTTACTGTAACGTCACGTGTATGTTTAATAAAAATAATATCCATTTTCAGTAGGAGAAAAGTATTAAATTAAACATTTAAATAATGCACGACGATTAGCTGCCCCTGGCTTTCCCCCAGCTGCAACCCGAGGTCAATTAGCATGCTTTGAGGTATATCCAGGCCAAACTAAGCAACGGCATCTATTTGCCCTGTAGTCTCTGAATTGTTTCGGGCAAATGATGCGTTACACACTTATCCAGGAGGTGGAAAAAGTATTCCGATTCTCTACTTGAGTAAAAGTACCGTTGCTAATACCACACTGCGAAAATACTAATACAAACAAGCAAAAGCCTGCATTAAGTATACTCGGCACAATGTGCTTTAAGTGTTAAAAGTAGAGCTCATAATGTAGTCAAATGGTGCCATTGTTTTACTACTACGGTGTCTTTAGGATGAGTGTTACTGCTGCATTGTTGTGTATGTAGCATTGTGCTGCTATGGATGTTTATAGTTCAATTGAACTACTGCTCAGAAAACACGTAATCCTTCAGTTTACGGTTCACAGATACATGGTAACGAGAAGTGTCGTGAATTAAGACATTTACCGCCTGACACGTAGTAGAGTTAGTTTAATAAAATGGAAATATTCAACAATAAATTCAAGGTGCTTGTACTTAAGTAAATTTACTCGTATACACCCCATAATAAATATGCACAGAATGATACAGCAACATGGTAGTTTGCTACAAAATACTAGTTCGGTATGGTTTATTCTCTATATCACTAGGGCTGCAGCTAACCTATTATTTCCATTATCAATTAATCTGCCCAATCAATTTCTAGATTAGTAATTTGGTCTATTTTAACTAATCGTTGCAGCTCTACTGTATGTACACCGGTCTACAAAAGTATTATATTTTTTTTCTGTTTTCTATAGTTATTTTATACCTGTACTTTCCCACTATTATGTAGAGTATTGATTCACATTTTTCCGCTTGCATGTTTTTCTTTTCATACATTTTGTGGTAGCATTGTTTGAGGCAGCAGACCACAAGATTGTATCCGAGAAGGCTCGGACACATGTGTCTGCTTCAGATAAGTAAATATTCACACTGAACAAGTCGGCTAATTCTCTTGTTTTCTTCAACACAGGGATACGAAGACCCACACAAGACCCTTCCATCCGTTGTGGTGCACGTCCGGGGGCTGGTGGATGGCGTTACTGAGGCTGACCTGGTGGAGGCCTTGCAAGAATTTGGAGCAATCAGGTAGAGGAAGAGAGCAGCTCCACTTGTGTGGAAAATGTGTTAGAAAGAACCTGGATTTTAGCACAGCACAAATGATGTTGGGTTTAGGGGTTTGGCAACTTTCAACCTTTTTAACTGCAAGATATGAAGTTACAGGTGAAATTGTGACCAGCAGCAAAGCCTCAATGTTGACCCAGTTGAGTTCACAGCATCGGTCCTTTCATTTAACCGCTTTTGTTTTGTTAAGCTATGTGGTGGTGATGCCCAAGAAGCGCCAGGCACTGGTGGAGTACGAAGACATGAACGGAGCGTCCACAGCCGTGACCTATGCTGCAGACAACCAAGTATACATCGCCGGCCACCCGGCCTTCATCAACTACTCCACGAGCCAGAAGATCTCCAGGCCGGGAGACTCCGACGACTCCAGAAGTGTCAACAATGTTCTTCTGCTCACCATCATGAACCCCATCTACCCCATCACCTCGGTAAATGCACACATTTCAACTAGATTTGTGGAGCTTCATCACATTTTTTGACTATACATTTTTAAGTCCCACAGAATAGTGGCACCAGTGTGAGGGCTGCGTCTTGTGACCTGGGTGTTGAAGTGTCAGCGCTGTTGGCATTAAACAGAAGCCTGTGTGCAAACGTCAGCTGGCTAATGTTTTAGTTATGGCTTGTAATGTCTTACCCGACTCCTCTGCCGCTCCCCTTCAGACTGCTAGCAGAATTTGAGGTGCTGAAATATTTAATAACATGACTACACTTGTGTCTGTCAACTGCTTGGTATGGCAGCACACACACAATGCTGCCAACGTGAAGCAAACACCTGCTTTTCTCTGGCTGATATTGTGGTCTGTCATGGGGCTGCAATGATTTTCATTGTTGATTGATCAGCTGATTATATCAGAAAATTGTTAGACGGGTGCATCCATAATTCTTATTATCAGCTTTGATGTAAATTAGGATTCTGAATTTTGGCTAGTGAAAACCAGGCTTGTTTGTAATGTACTTACCGGAAAAATAAACGGTTAAACTTAGTCTCTTGCTACAACGAGCCTTTATCTCTCCTCAGAGGTTGTTGCTCCGTATATATTTCTGACTGTACTAGCGAACTAAACCTTTTGTTAGTTTGCATGTTAAACCAAGATCAGATTTACACATGCTTCAGTGTTATGTTCACTTTTTGATTTTAACATTCGCCCCTGTGTTGTATGTATATTGTTGTTTTTTTTAAACCCGGTATATTTTCACAGGACGTCCTCTACACCATCTGCAACAACTGCGGGCCTGTCCAGAGAATCGTCATCTTCAGGAAGAACGGCGTCCAGGCGATGGTTGAATATCCTTTTTCGCGGGTGCTATCTGACAGGCGGCACAATCTGATTGTTGACTCCTGGTATTTTGAACAAACGGTTGTCGCTGTAGTTTTATTAACTTGTCTGGTGTGTTGGTTCAGTTTGAAACACCTGTTTTCTGGTACAAACCTGTTCTAAAACAGTGTCATAATGAACTGGTGATTGGCTGGCAGCGTCTGTCACTCATCAGGAAGCATAAGCACATGCATACAAAAAAAACCTGCACACTGCTCCTCAGTTGAAAAAGTACCCTTTTGTGTTTTTTGGTAGTCTAATCCATCATTTCTGTCATGAAGAGATGCTGCTACTTCCACATATTGTCCTTAACTCCTGTCATTACGTTCGACTCCGTGCAAAGCGCCCAGCGGGCCAAGGCGTCCCTTAACGGAGCAGACATCTACTCTGGCTGCTGCACGCTGAAGATCGAGTACGCCAAGGTACAGCTGCAAAGCCCGGCCCGTGTTCATCAACGAGATGGGCGTGTTGGACACAGAATAACACACACCTGCACAATAACATGCTGGAAATGTTACCCTTCTGGGTTGACGTAATGCCTCACAACTAGATTAACACATGGTTTACAAAGGTGTAATGAGTGCAGCTTATTGCTTCCAAACGCTTCATTTTCATATCCAATCCCTGTGTTACTGTCTAAATGTGTGTATAAAGAACCATACATATTTTGTTGAACTTTTAGTTTGTATCTTCATGCTTGTATTCATATCGATGATGTCTCCTCAGCCTACTCGTCTGAATGTGTTCAAGAATGACCAGGACACCTGGGACTACACAAACCCCAACCTCGGAGGCCCAGGTAAAACATCCACACTCTCCCAAACCACGAGCCTGACGTTGAGCATCCTTGCTGCCACTGTGGGGAGTTTCAGCAACACTCTTCGTTGATAATGCTACTAAAGATTTAAATTGTGTCCAATATGCTGACATGTAGTGCTTTTTGGGAAGAACTTGCGTGGCATTATGACTGAAGTGTTGCTCTTGGTCTCAATTTAACACTGCGGTCAGGGATTGGGGAAGGCAGGGGCGCCATGACTATAATATTCAGGTTGGATTGCTCAAAGCAATCCAGCTGTGGAAGTTAGTGGTCATTTATCATTTTGCCACGAGATGTTAAATGAATACCCACAATTCCAGCTACATATTTTATTTTAAAGCTACAGTGTGGCAGGAATGGCAGGAACACATTTGCAGACACAAAGGTGACATTAAACCAATGTAAACTGTTACTCCCGGTGTAACTCCTGTCTTTATAGCTTCAGGCTGGCATTCTTGTTTTGTTTTGTTCTAAACACAAAAACTATGTAGCGACGGATGCTATGTCAGTTTCAGCACCTGAGCTGTAATTCCTGCCGACTGGCATCTCCTCCTGTAAACCTGTGTTTCAGCTCCTTCATATCTCTCAACTTTGTCTTGGCTGCAAGTCACTGCCAGTAAGTTGAGCCCTGATATCAAAACATATTCTCTTTTACTTTTTTATTTATTTTAAGCCAGTTGTAGTAAGAGTGGGGGAGTGTCAAATATTCATTCTCTGCAAGGGATTGAAGTTTTTGCGACACTTGATGACACGGGGCTCCAGGGCAGCAGAGCTCACTGCTGTTGTCTGTTGAGCATCCTGTCTGCATATTTCAGTCGGTGTTCTTTTTACCAGCATTTGCTCTTCCTGCCTTCCTGGCCACACCTCTAAACGTTGCATTAAGTTCAAAATGTTAGCAATGTTACTATATATTTTTTTTTTTTTTACGGCAACATGTATTTTAAGTCACAGTCACTGGAGACACATTTCTTTGCCACCCAGACTGAGCCTGGTCTTTTCCACTGTCCTCTAACTTCTGCCTTAAATTCTCCCATTGTAGCTGTTTTTAAACTTGACCAACAACATACTAAAGTCTAGCATGAGTTTGAGATAAATCAAAGTGGCTCTGACAAAAGAGCAGTTGGCCAAACTCGAGCCTTATTTTGAAGTGTGATTTGTCTGAGAAGTGAGAACAGAGGCAAGGACCAGCGTCGGTAAACAGAACATCTGCAACGTCGTGTGACTCTTATCTCCTCCTGATAAATCGGTGCTATCAGCAAGTCCAACAGCAACAAAAAACACGCACAGGAGGGAGAGGCTGATACATGCTGACAACATCACCACCATCTCAAGTATCCACTTCTTCAGTGAGGACACAGCCACTATCATACAGAGGGCCAAATGTCCCCTGAGACACGAGGGGACAAACTACAAGACACCACCCATTCAACATGCCGATGTAGGACTGATATACCACTCATTCCTCGTCGCCGCATTCCAGCACAAGAGCCACGAAGAGCCACTTCTAGAGGGTGGTGGGGGGGGGGGGGGGGTTTGGGCCCTTCCCCCTGTTTTTTTTTTTCCTCGTACCCATTTCGAGACACAAGCGAATGACACATTGAAAGCAGGCCAAAGCTTGCATCAACAACCCCGCCACCCCCCCACTGTCTACACCCAACGGAGACTGATACCAGAGAAGACACAGCATCCACCCAAACAGAAGGTAGAGACTGACATTGCGGTACAACCAACTGACTGCATACTGATACTAACCAGTCGACATTTGCAAAAGCCTTGGCCCTTCCTGTACTGTTTTGGGCGGCGAAAGCAAAAACCCGTTCAAGCAGCACACTCTCTCCGACACTCGCTGGCGCCGGCACCAACTGATCCAATAGATGACTCGCACGCCCGAATCAAGCTGTAGCCAGCCACACTGGAGTCAACACAAGACAACTGATGAAGACGAGACACTGCTGACAACACCATCAAGCACACTCAGGCCCATCTTTTGGTTTTATGTGTTTCTTCCAGAGTGAAATTCAGCTTTTCTCTCTTGCTCTTTCGCCTCATCCCTTCATCTTTTTCTCCCTTTGATTTTCTTCCTCCATGCATCCCTGTTTAGCTATCCCTTCTCTTCTTTTTGGAGTGCAGTTTTTTTTTTTTATTCTAAAGTCTAGAACCTGTGTAACGCCTTCCATGTGATGCAGGTTTGGCTATGTGCGGCTAAGAGGAGCCAGCTTCCCAACTGAACTGTGCTCTATGGCAGCCTCAAGGCCTACCAGTGGGCGCTAAGCGGACTATTCCAAAAAAAGGGACAAAAAGGAAGAAAGGCCAGCCAAACGGCCGACCAACCAACCCACCAATGGGGCGTTTCAGCTTGATAAAACCAGGGAGTCGGTCCTGAGGTGGAGAGTTGTTTCCCCCAAGAGAGGAAACGGATAAAGAGTGTGGGATGGATGGAATGAAATGAGTGGTGGAACTGCTGCAGCAAATATCTTCCTCCCCACTGTTTGTAAGCATGCAGTAAGTAAATCGAGCCCCTCCCCGGGGAACATACCTGCACAGCACCACATGACTCCAAAGTCCCAGCACCCAACATCGCCACACAGGGCTGACATGACTCCATTCCTCCCCCCCCTCTCTCATACAGCCTTAATCTTTCTCTTTCTGGGAGAGGGTGTTGGTTGGGGTTCGGTCGGAGTCTGCGTTTTCTAATGTCACTCAAACCTGCTGTTTGTCTGTTCACTATGTCATGTCGCAGGAATATCATCTCTACATGGTTCCCCGAACTATTCTTTGGGAATGAAATCATGCTTTTAATCCGGGGGAATGGGTGTGAACTTGATATGCTGTACGATGTGCTTGGGCCATGACCAGTTCATCCACCAAAGCTTACAAAAGAAGCTGGTTACCAAATCACTTTTAGATTCTGGTTGGGCACCCGCTGAGGTACCAAGCCATCCACATTGAATACTTTTTATTATTTTTAAATCCTGAAATGCTTCCCAAGTGAGCACACAGACTGCACTCTCCTGACATTCTAACTGGGGTGATTTTACATTTGCCCGGGGGTAAAAAACACATGTACTTTATAGATTGTGATTGTGTATGACTATTGTGTACCTGTACAGATGCTGATGGAGATGGCAATGGGAGCAATCCAGGTGTGTGTGAGCGTACAACCTTTTACACTCTAGTGAGCCATTTGTGATGTTTATCCGAAGTGACTTCAAACCTGCTAGATCAGCGTCCACATCCATGTTTGCCATTTCCCCCTGTTCCACTTTATATTCTAAAAGTTTACCGTTATTGATTATGGTGTGTTTGAGGGGCCGTAAAACCAGTCTAGTTTAGTTTGTACAAAGCAGAAATAGTGGTCATGTCTTACATGGTGGAAATAAATGGCTTAGTTGATAACTGTTTCCATGGAGCCGTCTGGTACGGCGCTATACATCCGAGATGAATCAATCTTGAAATGCATGCTTTTGTCTCAAACACAAAGTCCTTTTAGGGCATATATATATATATATATATATATATATATATATATATATATATATATATATATATATATATATATATATATATATATATATATATATATATATATATATATATATATATATATATATATATATATATATATATATATATATATATATATATATATATATATATATATATATATATATATATATATATATATATATATATATATATATATATATATATATATATATATATATATATATATATATATATATATATATATATATATATATATATATATATATATATATATATATATATATATATATATATATATATATATATATATATATATATATATATATCACAGCACAGAATTACTCCACTGTATCTTTACACAGAATATAGTTGTTTACTGCTATATTACTATAATATATAGCTATATTATTAAGCACTTTTTTTAGTCAAGTTGCCCATGACAAATAATTGATCTACTTCCTGGTGTGCAGTCTAAATGTTGTCTTGATACGTAGATGCTCCGGCATCCCGTTCTCATGTAGAGATTTACAGCCAGGGTTTTTTCTCTTCTCACATCTGTCTTTCTTTCTGTCTCTACCCTTTTCCTTCCCTCTTATTTTGTCTTCCTGATCTCACAGAGGATGTCAATGCCAACCCCAACAAGCGCCAGAGACAGCCTGCTCTGCTGGGTGACCACCCTCCAGAGTACGGTAAGAACAGGCTCTGAAACAAACATCTGTATAAACATCTGTGCCTTTGTCTGCTATACTCTGAAAGTTTAAAAGGACTACTTGTTTTTTTACCTTTTTAATCAGTCTGTGTGGATTATTAAACTGTATGTATTTTTCTGTATAAATTGGTCCTCCACACATTTTTAGCTGTGGCAACATATTGGGAGCAAATCTTTTCCTCCAAGTAGTGACACTTCTCTCTTAAAATAGAGTTGACCTCCTTGTTTTATCTGTGCCCTCATTCGTCAGGCGGCGGCTACCATGGCTACGATGAGAGCTACGGTTCCCCGCCCTACGAGGGTCGCCGCATGGGTCCACCAATGAGAGGGCGCGGTGGCAGAAGCTACGGGCCGAGCTACGGGCCCCCTCCCCCTCCCCCCGGCGAGTACGGCGGCCATGCCGAGTCTCCAGTTGTCATGTTGTACGGCTTGGAGCCTGTCAAGATGAACGCCGACCGCGTCTTCAACATCTTTTGCCTTTACGGCAACGTAGAGCGGGTCAGTATCTCGACAGTACACGTGGCTGTTGGTGCTGTGAAGGGGGGGGGGGGGGGGCTGCCCACACAGTGAGATTTATTAGCGCAATGTTTCAATCATAACTACACACACACCTTTTCCCCAAGCCATGATCTCAAACCCAACCGCTCTGTCTCTCCAACTGAATGTTTAATGTGTCTTAAGGGCACCGGTCAACCCTGTCTTCTGTCGCTCTCCACAGGTGAAGTTCATGAAGAGTAAGCCCGGGGCGGCCATGGTAGAAATGGGAGACTGCTATGCAGTGGACCGCGCCATCACTCACCTCAACAACAACTTTCTCTTCGGACAGAGACTGAATGTGTGGTGAGTTACTCCCGTCCGGTCCCAAGAACATGTCTGTTGTCCAGAAGGTGTTAGCCGTGCTGTGTATAATACGATGCCTCGGGCAAACCGGACAAATTGGTCCTTTTCCAGGAATGTAGGTGTCGGCTCAAACAAACTGCTAAAGAAGGAAGAAATGATTTGTGTTCTGGGAAGAGTCTGCTCAACAGCCCCTACACAACTCTTGTGATCTTATACAACCCCTTTGTTAGGGCATGAGAAATGTCCATGCTCCAGCCTCTACCGGTGTCGGTCCTGACTGTCTGATCCTCCTTCCCTGCAGCGTGTCCAAGCAGCAAGCCATCGTCCCCGGTCAGTGCTATGAGCTGGACGACGGCTCGAGCAGTTTCAAAGACTTCCACGGCTCCAGGAACAACCGGTTCACCTCGCCGGAGCAGGCGGCCAAAAACCGCATCCAGCACCCGAGCAACGTGTTGCACTTCTTCAACGCCCAGCCAGACGTCACGCCAGAGATTTTCAATCAGGTCTGTAGAAGGAGGAAATATGCATGTTAGCCAATGAACGTGTCTTTAGAGAAATGTATAACGCTGTGCTGCACGCTGTCCCTAATAATAAATGTTGTGTTCTTTGCAGATTTGTGATGAGCTCGGTGTCAAGAGCCCCGTCAACGTCAAAATGTTCACAGGAAAGAGTAAGCTGCTTTGATTCTGCTTATTGGGAGATATTTTTACTCTGAACATGTTAAAAATTATAAGCTCACATCAAATGTGGCCGCTGTTACATCTGTAATCCGCCAAAAAACGATTTAGTAGCCGAGCTCGGCGTAGACAAACATTTAAAACAGGGCAACAATGTATCTCGTTGAGTCCACTTAACACTGCACATGGATACTGTTCTGTATCTGGAATGTGTGGTGTAATTGTGACTCCTAACCACCAGGTGGCGCAGCCCCCAGCGACCGCAGTGCCTCAGGTCTGCTAGAGTGGGAGTCGATCAACGATGCCATGGAGGCGCTGGCCCTGATGAACCACTTCCAGATGAAAAATGCAGGTACGGGTAAGACACCAAAACTGTTCCCATGATCCTGATTCAACTCTTATCTGAGCAGAAATTCAGACTGAAAATGTTGCTTCAAAAGAAAGCAAGTTGTTTCAGGTCCATTAAGTGTCCAGTCTGAGCAACAGACTGGTGAATGTGAAGGCCTATCACTGCACAGAGAGATCAGATAAGACGAGGTCCAACACCAGCACCTCCTCTGTGATGGTGGTGGTGGAAGAAGCACTCAGGCTTAGTATGAGGGTAGAAGGAGCAATGCCACCTCAGTGTAACCACAGGATTTAGTATGACTCTGGTCTGTACTATTTGTATGTTTTAAAAGGTAAATGCATCAATGTTGTTACCTTTGGAGAGTGAAATACAGAGGTTGATCTCTGTAGAACATTGAGCTCTTTGAAACAATGTTCTAGTGGTGGCGCAATGCAACGAGGTACATTTAGGCTCAAGTACTGCACTTGAGTACAATTTTGAGGTACTTGAGTATTTCTATTTTTGTAACCTTATGCTTCTTATTCTTGAGTAACAATGACAATATTTCCCTCTGAATTGTAGCGGAGAAGAAGTATATAGTAGCAAGAAATGGAAATACTTGAGTAAAGTACAAGTAGCTCAAAATTGTACTTAAGTAAAAGTTACTTTTAGTTGGGAGTCAATCTCATAGTAATTATACTGTTTACTTACTGACCCAAACACGGGTTACTGGGGTAACTTTGGCAGTAGCAGATTCACACTGAGCTGTAAACGCGTGTTGTATATGAATAATTCATCAGACGGGTGATGTTTCTTGTAGGCTAATCTTTCTTGTCTCTCCTCTCTCTCCAGCCGGTCCTTACCCGTACACCCTCAAACTGTGCTTCTCCACCGTTCAGCACGCTAACTGAGCCCCGTAGCCTGTGAGAGACATTGGTCCACCATTCCCATGTCCACATGTACTTAGACCATGACTGCTTGTAACACGCCCAGACAAATCCCATTATCAAAAACGGCTCAAAATACTGTGAAACAAAAGGTTTTCACAATGCAGTTGATCCCTAAGGTGTAAGCTCCTATTTGGTACAGTAAGCAGATCTAACGAATGCTCACAGGCGTCACAAAGTATTGATATTTATGCCCCAGATGTGGTTGCTAGAGTATCAGTACCTGTCTTCAATCTTAAGTTGTCCTTTTTACTTTTTGTATTATGCTTCGACAGTAACCTGAGATGTGAGAAAGCGTATTTGAGCGATTTGTTTTATGCTTGGGTGGTTCAGTGGCAGTGGACAACATGGTTTTGTAAAAGACTTGTCTTTCGGAACTTTTATTATTATAGCTCACTTTTTTTCTTTGTTATTTTAATTGATGCCTATTCAGTTTTGCGTTTCCGTGTCAGATATTCAGATGGAGAATTGTTTTGTTCTAAGAAAATAAAAGTAAAATAAATCAACTTAATATTGTGTTTATTCTGCCGTCCTCCTGAAAGTCCATGTTTCTGGTATAGTTTGAGTTTTCAGACGGCTTCCCAGCACCGACTGTAAAGCAAACTACAGTTTAGTTCATCAGGAGAAGAACGTGGTATTGATCAGACCTGAAAGTAAGTCTCAAATCTATATATATATATATATATATATATATATATATATATATATATATATATATATACACATACACACACTTAAACGGCCTGGAGTCTATTAACACTAATCTACAAAGTGATGCATGACAGAGCTGCTCGCAGCCTGAAAAGATCAAATTGTGTCTGTTGGTGAAACGGCTCCAGAAAGATGAAGGGAAGCAGATGATGATCTGACCCGGTAGGATCAGTGCTGGCTAACTTTAGGAATAACAGACTGATGTTGGCATCCAAAAACTGCCGGCTGATGACAAGAATCTGGTCTATTAGAACTGCCGTCTATTCTTGAACGTGCACAATGTTATGATATGCCTTTTTAAATTCTATTGTATTTTCATAACGGAAGACATGAAGGACCGTGAGCTTCTTAATCTGATCGTAAATTACCGTTTATACTGACTGTCCATTCTGGGTAGAACGTATCTCACCATAATGGAGAGCATCTCTACCGGCGTTCACCCTGCAGCTTCACTAGAACCTTTAAGTCTATAAACCTCAACTTTAATGTTTTATGGAGGAATCAAACCTCACTATATCAAATAAGCAATCACTGCCAAAGACTGAATGTGGACTTACGGAAATAGATTTGGATGCATGAATGGAACTTGAACACTGAACTGGCTGAAACAATGTGTTGAAACCCTCCGGCAGTATGCGGCCCATATTCTGTCAAACAATATTTAACAGATGGGTGGTATTGAATTTCTTTTGAAAAGTGATTACAAAGTTACCTGATTTCCTCTCGAGCTGTCTAAATACCACTAATAATTTTAAAACTATAACTTCACACTTCATAATACACCGTTATGGAACAGATATGTGCACTTCCTAAAAGAAAATGTCAGATGAATATGAATATTTGGTTTGTAATACTCAGATGTGTGACCTCACAGTGATATTTGACTGCAACCACAATCAATTTAAACATCTTCTAACACATGTAAAGGATGTTGACTTTTTGTTTCTTATGATTGCTTTATTAAAGAGCCAGTTCATCAAAGGTTCCTGATTGATGTCTTTCAGTCTTTGGTTTTCCTCCCTGAGGTCATTACAGTCCCTTTTGTAATCTCGCAATCTTTTCCTGACATGATCTGTTGTCACACGGTTGTTGTTCCTCCTCAGCATGAGCCACTGATGACAGTACCGGGAGGACCTCCTCTGCATCTCGCGCCTTCATCTCCTCCCCCCTCTTCGCAGTGGCGCGTGTGTGTGAGAGAGTGTGAGAATTCGGATGGTACCCAGTCGGGGGACAACGGGTCATCAAACTACTGCTGATCACTCTTCAGACTGTAAATGAACCGCTCCTTTAACGATGACTTCCTACAACCTCAGTTCCCAAAAAGTTGGGATGCTGTGTGAAACAAAGAAGAGTATCAGTCTGAACATTGTCTCTGTATTCAGCTGAAAAGAGGTGCAGAATGATTTGTAAATCATTTATTTAGATGTAAGGACGCATCCCAACAGTTCGTGTCACTCATCAAGGTCCGCTGGAGTTCGTTACCTCGGTCTACGACAGCAAACCATGTCGGAGCAATTATAATTAAAAATAGCTAGCTTGTCAGCTACTACTACTATTAACAAACATGTGATGTTTAAGCTCCCGGTTACGTTAGCTAGCTTGTCAGCTACGAACGTCACGTAACTTAACCGATCATTTTAACAAACGTGATGTTATAATGTACTATATATATATATATATATACAGTCAGTGGTGTATAGTAACGAAGTAGAAATACTTCGTTACTGTACTTAAGTAGTTTTTTTGGGTATCTGTACTTTACTTTACTATTTAAATTTCTGTTGACTTTTACTTTTACTTCACTACATTTTGCAAAGAAAACTGATACTTTTACTCCGATACATTTCTCCTGAAACCTTCGTTACTCTCAAAATCAAATCTATCTTTAGAAACAAAATGAATCATGAGACCAGCGTCGGGGACTGGTGGAACACAGACTGCAAGCAAGCAGGTTTGGTGAATCAGTGGTCCTAGCTTGCAAGTTAAATTATTGGTTAATCACGTTAATGCGCAATTGCAAACAAGTGCTCTCAAAGCCACGGTGTTTTGATTCCCAGTGATGCCCAGGATGCTACATGCTATAGCTAGCGAGCGACTACATGAGTAGAATTCCACTCTACGATGACTGATTTTATGATGGAAGCAGAAATGGAAGCACCTGCTACTCCCGCAACAAACGACGGTGGTAACGAAGACCAACACCCGTGGATCGCTAACGAGTTAGTGAGCTGAGGAAGTGTTGACAGTTGTGCAGCACTAGTTGGCTAACGTTAGCTATAGCTAGCCACCACACCATAGGATTGACGGGAGCCGAGAGAGCGCAGCGTTAGCATTAGCGTTAGCATTAGGGAAATTCTTCGCAGCTGTGCGCAAGCTGTCTGTGACGCTGAACACACCTCTACCTGCCTCAGCGGCTTGTGAAAGGCTATTTAGCATCGCAGGACTAGTCTTCAGCCCAAGAAGAGCGAGACTGAATTCTCGCAATTTTGAAAACCAACTTCTTTTGAAGATGAACAGCACATTTTTCAGTTTCAAGTAATGACTGGGTTGCTACTTTCGGTGCTGCTTTAGTATTGATCATGTTTTGATATTTGAGTCATGTTGTGGATGATCAGATGGAGTTATGATGGTAGCAGTCGCCCAATTGCAGATTCAGCTTGAGCAAAACCTTTGTCTATTTTGTTCAAATCAGGCCCATAGGAGTTTACAAGGCAGGTGTCCTTTCTCTAAACACTGACCTGATGCATCAAGTGGATATTTTTTGCTGAACATAATATTATGCATTTTCCCTCTACATCCTCTAGTCGGAATGAGCATACTTATAAACGCACTGTTACAACTCCTTCATAGTGTCATATTGCTTTTCAGAGAATTATGATGATAAGTTCATAGTAGATGCAAAAGTATACTTATGTACAATACAGCTCCATGTCCTTGGTCATGGTGCCACAGCACTTAAAAGAATAAACTTCATAATTCTCAAAATTCTGACCCTTTGCTTTTTTATTAACAGCATTTACTTGTACTTTTACTTTCAATGAACAGGTTATGATTTTCATTTAATGTTCAGGTTATGATGTACATTTAATATCAGAAAATTACTTTTGATACTTAAGTACTTTTGTACTTAAGTACAATAAATATCAGATACTTTAAGACTTTTACTCAAGTAGTATTCTAATAGGTGACTTTTTACTTTTACTGGAGTAGTCTTCCAGTAAGGTATCTTTACTTTTACTCAAGTATGGCTTTTGAGTACTTTATACACCACTGTTTTTAGGAACCTACAAGAAAACGTCATCCCTGCTCCACTAAAACTCGTCTCCTTAGCGACCCGTCGCTGACTCGGTTGCCATGGTGCTTTGCCGCAATTTCCCGGATGTAGTATTTCCCCCTCTGTTTAACCAACATGGCGTCGGGAAAAGTGATACTTCAGTTTGCCCAAAGTTAGCCCGCGTCTGCTTTTTTGAAACAGAGGGAAGTTTATTTCCGCACCGGGTTGGCGGCAGAACAAACGTTTTCCTGTGAGTTTCAGGGTGAGTCAGCACATTTTGTTTTAATTATCATAGTTTACGGTGCGCGAGCTTGTGGCGCGTATCTGCTCCCCGTGCTAACAGTGGCTAACTACCGCTAGCTGCTCTCAGGTCTGGGTTTAGAGGAGACCAGAGTAACTCCTCCGGGTCTCTCTGTGTGTTGTTTGAAGAAGACTTCACTGTGAGTGGTGTAACGCTAGTAGTGGTCACGGTGTAGCCACGTTACAAGACGATGAGTCACTTGTGAAAGTTGTGAAACAATTAAAAGACTTGGCTGTGGGCACATAACAAGCTAATTTAAGGTAAGGCTGTTTTTCTATGCTAACACTCTAATCTCGCTGGACGGCTTAATGGAAAATCCAGAAGAAAAGCTGTTTCTGCTAACACTGGCCTTTCTTATCAGTCCGCCAGCTATCACGAAGCACCGCAGCTGAAGTTACTTTTTAGTTTTCAAGTTTCCTGTCCAGTGAAACCCGTAAACTGTTTAACAATCTTCTAGGATCAGCTGGTAAAATGCATCGTCACAAAGCTGTCTTTCTAAACTCATGAAAAGTCGACTTTTTTAGAGATACGTGGTTCTCACAGGACAGAGACGCTATAAACTACTACAACTTTTCTTATAACTTTTGGTACCGTTTGCTGATAGTACTCTCATCACATTTACTTAATTACTGTTTTGAATGCAGGGCATTTACTTGTAATGGAGTATTTCCACAGTGTGGTATTAGCACTTTTACGAAGTAAACCACTGATCAATGGTATAACAATGCTCATGCAACTTTAACTGGTCACAAATGTGGTAAGCCTTCATTTTCAGCGGAGAAGCAAGTGTGTGTTTCTGGCCAGACCGGAGGAGGAAAGAGGATATTGTCTGAGATTTGATTAAGTTGCTCTCTCCCCTCGTTGACCCCACTCTTTATTGCACAAGTCACTTCTCCTCTCCTTTCCCTCAGCTGGCATACATGTATGTGTGTGTTATTCATAAATGTGTGTGTGTTATTCATAAATGTGTGTGTGTTGTTCATACGTGTGCGTGTGTTGTTCATACATGTGTGCGTGTGTTGTTCATACATGTGTGCGTGTGTTATTAATACATGTGTGCGTGTGTTATTAATACATGTGTGCGTGTGTTATTAATACATGTGTGCGTGTGTTATTAATACATGTGTGCGTGTGTTATTAATACATGTGTGCGTGTGTTATTAATACATGTGTGCGTGTGTGTTATTAATACATGTGTGCGTGTGTTATTAATACATGTGTGCTTGTGTGTTATTCATACGTGTGTGCGTGTGTGTTATTCATACGTGTGTGCGTGTGTGCTGTTCATACGTGTGTGTTATTCGTACGTGTGTGTGTGTGCTATTCGTGTGTGTGTGTGTGCTATTCATACGTGTGTGTGTGTGTGTGCTATTCATACGTGTGTGCATGAGTGAGTGGGAAAGAGGTTTTGCGTGCAGATGGATAGTCAGCAGGGTTGTGCGATTAGTGCTGGGCACACCACACATTCTTGGGATGCCAGAGCTGTATGGAGGGTTCACTTTTCTCTCTCACGTATACTCACCATACCCCAGCAGTGAGCACTCCTATCAACATCAGACCCCCCCCCATCTCTGCATCATGCTCTGCACGTTATTCAGTAAGGATGACTGTGTCAGGAAGGAACTGGGTGTCTGCTTAGAAAACCACCAGGAGCTCCAGGTCTCCAGGTTAGATGGCAAAGTAGATCAGCGCTGTTACAGTTTGACAAGTTAAGTATTTGTAAGAGAAGATTATAGCTCATTGGAAACAAAAAAAGGGGCTGGTTGCAGATTGCGATTAAATAAACACTGTTGATTGTGTTGAATTTCCATTGTTGGGATAACCGACGAGTGACTTGAAAAAGCTGTCTAGCTCGCTATCATGGAAGAGAAGTGAAAATGGATCCTGATTTAAAATCTGCAGGTGTATGGTGGATCACAGTCAGAAAGTCAAGTCGTGAAGGCAGAGACAATCAGGAACTGCTGATGACTGTTGACAGATGGGACGGATGTTGTCATTTGTCAACCCGAGGATCCCTTAGAGAGAGAGAGACAAACACAGCTGCTGTTCAGGCGTCTTCCATGAACTCCAAACAGCTTCAGTATCGACATACGAGGTGGCAGCTAGAGGCTGAGGCTGTGAACGGTCTTATTAGCATTGAGAGTCAGACACGTTACCCCATTTGAGGAACTGTGTACCAAATGTATTATCAAGCATTCAAAATGTTGGTGTCTTTTCATTGTTATTGTTCCATCCTCTCTGTGTGCATTCCTTGCTGGTTGAGCGATCGCTGTGGCAGATGAGCAAGTACTGGAAACATTAAAAGTCTCGTCTTTCTGCCGCGTGTCAGGTTTTACAGAAAGATAGCTTGAAAAATAAGTGGGGGTGAGAGGAAGAGTGGATATGTGTTGTTTTTCTACATGCAGGTAGGTCTGAGTCTTTGGCGAGTGCAGAGGAGGAGCAGCTACCAGCCAAACAACCAGATCTGCAGAGAAAAATATCTGCACAGCAAATATTGACTCCGCCTCTTATCAGGGGAGAAAACACTTTCAGTGTGGATGAACGTTCTCTTTGTTCTGTGCTTTGTTTTTGGTTATTGTGGGGGTTAGTTCCTTGTACCCATTAGAGCATCAAGCCATACATTTCTGTCTGCAGAAACAAGAAAAGTCGATGGGAAACCCTAAAACGGTGTGGAAAAGGGTCCAGAGAGTGAGGATGAAGCTGGGCTGACTGGTAACGGATTAAAGAAGCCCTGGTGGGTCATATCGGAGCCCTGCTTTTTGATTCTTCCCTGTAACGGGGAGGATAGGGATGGGCCCGGCTTATTGCCCCAGAGGAAAGCAAATCCTCTCAGGAATGACTGCAGCAGCCAACATCAACACAGCCCTCTAGGTGCTCAGTAACAGAGGCAAGAACACCGTATGAATAACAGAAATATTCACAACAATAACCCACTTCTGAGACTTAACTTTCAACCACCCGGTCTGGGTTTCAGGACACCGCTGTGTCCAGCAGATAAGGAGTTCATAAATATTGTGAAAAAGAACTTCTTGCTCAACATTTCTTTAGTTTCTGTCTCATCATACTTTTGATTCTGACCACGCTCTCACCAATTCTGTTGATATTCAGCTGTGTACAGTTCAATCACCCCCATAAGACTTTCCCTTATACAGATTCCTGTATTTATCTGCGAGCCAAGATGTGAATGTGTTAAACTATAAGTATTTAATGGAAACATATTTATTATTCATCTTCTGTTCTGACAGAGATTGTGTGGTTAACTATGAGTCAATCAACAGAAATTAGGTAACAAAAACAGGTATCTATTTTGAAAATCGTTTAATTTGTTACGCAAACATGCTGTGATGACTTTCCCACCTCAGCTGCCACTGTGGTCGGTCACTGAAAGCCGCTCAATGTTATTGTCTGCCACTTCTAAAATCTGTAGAGCACTTTAATTATAAACAATGAGTTAGTGGTAGCAGGCAATAGAAATATGGAATATCATAATAAGTAATCTTAATCCCTGATGGCAGGTGACCTGGAATTCGTCTACCTGTCTCAGACAACATATACCCTGTATTTGGCAGGTACTAATTTCACGACCTCGTCAGGTTAATCGATGATGAATATCGGTGCTTCCACAGCTGGTAATGTGTTTCTGTTTACTTTGCACACAGCAACAGAGTGAGCAGTTTCGTTCCTGTGTTTGCGTGTGCAGTTGTTTTAATCTCGCCCGATGAAACGAGTTCAGGCCTGCACAAGCATGGAGGTTTCACAAACACACAATACAAAGAGAGTTCTGGATGCTGTCACCTTCCGTTGTACTGGTGGTGTTGCAATGCTCATCAATGCATGTTGCAGTGGGAGGGGCAAAGGCTCTGTTTTGTTGTTTTTTGCATTCTCCTAACTCTGGAATAATCTGGACGACAGAGGCAGGACTGTTGTCGCAGTCTGTAAATCAGTATGTTCTCCACTCAAGTGCTCTTAAATAATCAAACTACATGAAGAAATGTTAGTTTTTTTAGGAAGTTGTAGGAACAACTGAACGCAACTTTTTTTTTTTCTTTTTTTTTTTGGGGCATGAACACGTCTAAACTTTAAATACTTGTTGTCCGTGGCTTCCACACCGCAGCGGTAGAAGGAGAATCACGATCACTTCACACATATTTTCACAGTTGGTGTATTTCAGCAGCATCCGATCACAATAACTCGCCCTGAATAACACTCACCAGTCTGCTGCTGTGTTTGGCAGAGCAGCCTCGCAGACAGTAGACCTCTGAACAGCTGACGCAGTGATGAGCGGCCTCACTAATGACCGGCAGGTTGATGTGACATGTGACCTCGCTTCACTACGACATCACCTCATTGTCTCTCTGTTTTTGACGACATGCCATCAGCGTGTAATGATGGTGCTGCACTGAATCATGTGTTTTACAGTATGTTTGATGTTCAACAAGACACTTAACGTTGTGTTTATGGAGCACCAACAAGTTATGACGAGTCATCGAGTACAAGTGGTACAAACTTGAGGTACTTGAACTTAACTTGAGTATTTCCATTTTATCTCAGAGGCCAATATTGTACTTTTTGCTTTTTCCATCCCCTTCCTTTCCAGTGAAAACCCACGTATCTCCACATGTTGACAGTGATCTTATTGTCAGACTGTCTGTGTTTTTGGCTGCTGGTCTTGGCTGTAGATAAAACAAAAAAATAACTGGTGGTGTTGGGATTTCTTTTCATCTTGCGCCCGCAAGATAGTACATCGTGTTGCAGCTGTGCTCAAACTCACAGAGCATAACAACTTTGCATAAGCATTGTTCTGTATCCCTGATCTCTCCCTCTCTCTCTCTTTATATGTTTATAGTGTGTGTGTGTGTGTATGTGGCAACTTTTAACAGCCCGTTCATCCGTGAACTTGCAGGCAGCTCATGAACTTTTGTGATCATGATATTTCTGTCAGAAAGTGAAGCAGAAGTCTGTCTGAGCATGTGTGCGGTGAACTGTGTGTGCTCCGGCTCGTGTGATCCACGAAGCGCTCTCTTTATCGTTGACCTTTCCACATTCCACAACCTGCTCCTGGAAGTCAGCCGTCATTGGCTGCAACACTGCATGCTTTGTTTGAACTGGGCCTCGGGATTGGCTGGTTTGTGTGTTGTCTGGCTCTGATACGTGCAGTCGACCTGTTCCTGCTGTATTTTTACTCTCAAAGGAGTGTCAGCAGGCCTTTTCCTCATTGAAGCTGAACCCTTGGAGTCTGTTGGATGGTAGATGATAGATAATAAGACAACGGCTGGCTTTAATAAAGAACTGTTATTATTAACTGTTTTAATCTACATTTTGATGTTAAATTGCTACCTTCTGATGAAAGAGTACGGAGGGTTGTGATTACATATTTGTTCAGTTATCTATTCACATTAGGCTGAAATATCTTCTGTGATGTTTGTAATGTTGCATATTACAAGACATTCATAATGTTTCCAGTTTGTTATCATATGCACAACAACAATCACAGTGAAGCACTCGTTCTTAGTGACTTTTACTTCTCAGGCTCCTTCAAACAGAGCTCATACAAATAAAGACAAAATCATGAGGACAAAATGTTTAAAATAGAGGGTTAAAATATAATAATTATATATATATATTAGGGGTGGGAATCGCCAGAGATCTCGCGATACTTTGGTCACGATACGATATATCACGATACTTTCACGATACTGCGATATTCTGAGTATTGTATAACATATATTGTGATTTATTACTTTTTTCAACTTCAAATGATGTCCCCAAAGGAAAACTGTCAACATGTTTTATCTAATAAGATAAAGTTTTCAGTCTGTTCATCTCACTTCAATCATTTTTATTGCAGCAGAATATGATTGTCAAGCAGACAGGACTGACCAACAATGTCATAAATGTTGCATGAACCTGACAAACTGAACTGTTTGTATTACTACATAGTCCAACTTAACTAAACGCAAACGTGTGACTCAGCATATGAACTATAACTTATATAAGTAGGATATAAGAGTTATGTAACTCAGTATAACTTGCGATGCGTGGACGTCGAGGGCAGAGAGACAGTTATGCGCTGCACTCTCCCATGAGCCTGGCTACTGTTGGCAGATTTAACCCCGTTGTGAGGCCAGATGTCTCTTTGTTTTGACCAACTTCCTACCAATCACGCTGACCCGGGACCTTTCCTGACTTCACCAGAAAACAACTCAGCACCATCTAGTGGGCTGAAAAAGTAATTGATTTGATTTTTCGAAAAAAATAAAATAAAAAATATCGCGATACTATGCTGTATCGATTTTTTCCCCCACCCCTAATATATATATATATATATATATATATATATATATAATATATATATATATATATATATATATATATATATATATTATATATATATATATATATATATATATATATATATATATATATATATATATATATATATATATATATATATATACAAAATTAAATGATATATTGTAGTAGCTGTGTAGTCAAGCATATTTACTACCTTGGGTTTTATTTAGGAAGGCACTGACATTATAAAATGTAGAAGAATAGGTCTGTGATCTTGTGTTCATGACAGTAAATCTCTTTGAAGTATCCCTCTGGAATAAGCTTTTTAGTCACATTATGTGAGTTAAAACATTGCCACTATTTCAGCTGTTTGAACAACATAACAACGACAGAGTCAGTGTTTGGCCCAGTTCTGTAGCCAGTGTTGCCCAAAGGTTTGTTGTGTTTAGCCTCGACTGTCTCTGTCCTGTGTCATGTCTTTGGTGATGGATCCGTTTGTATTAGCGGGCAGACATGGCATTTCACAGCAGCCTGCCTTACAGCGCTATAAATAGTCATAATTTGAGCCATAGTGTCACAACCTGCTGTGATACAAAGTGACTCATATGAACATTTCATGAAAAAGCTTTCGTGTAAAACTCTCCCTTCCTCACGAACCTAAACGACTTACCGGAGATCCAACGAAGAAGAAACTTTCACCACCCCTCCCCTTTATTGTCCTCTCCTGATGTTTATGATCGCTCAATTATTCAATGCAAGTATTGACTTCATATTTTCTATTTGGGGCATTCATGTGCGGTTTACTATCGAAGCAGTATTAGTCAGTCTTAAGTAGATTCAGTTTGACACTTAGACATTTCAAATCAACTAGAGACGAAAGAATTAGATCAAAGAAAAGTTAATTGGTTATTTCCTTCATTTTTGCTTTATTTATCATTGCAAGCTGAAGATCCTTTGGTTTAGGCACTACATTAAGTTCTTCAAGCTACTTGTACTTTGTAGTAGAAGTATTTTATGCTACTTTATACTTCTACTACACTACATCTCGGAGGTAAATATTGTACTTTTTAGTCCACCTGGAGATACTGTAAAGTAACTAAAACTGTCAGACAAATGTGTCTGACAGTTTTAGTTACTTTACAGTATCTCCAGATGTGTTGATTTTGAAGCCTGGAAAATACATCGTCACAAATCTGAAAACAGCTGTTTTTCTTCATAGAGATATGTGCTCCTCACCAACGTATGAGGAATGAAATATGATGTGTTGTTTTAGATTAAATATAAAGGATTCAAAAACATCTACAGCAGTAAAATAAATATATTTAATTAGTGGAAGAAGAAGTATTAAGACCATGTACTAAACTAAAAGTAGCACTTGGTTTATTCGTATTGATGCATTCATATGTACATCACTCACATGTTGGAACTGGTAAAAGTAGCTTGTGAATTTCTAATCAAGTCAATAAAGTTTTTTCTTTATCACATATTGCATCATCATTTCTGTTGGTTTGGATTTTGTATTATTATTCTGAATCTGCAAAGTAGCTGTAGCTGTCAGATACATGTAGTTTACATGTCTTCACTGTATATTACAGTAAAACAGACATTTCACCTCAGAATGAGTTATTGTACTGTTAGTACTATATTACGTACAGTTTCCTGATAGGCTACTTTCACTTAAATAAGGTTTTGAATCCAGGACTTTTACTTGTGGTGGAGTATTTTCACATTGTGGTGTTGGTACTTTTACATCAGTCAAGGCTCTGAATACTTCTTCCACCACTGCGGCCCAGGTAACAGTACACCTGTGAGAGCCAGGTGTGTTACGTGAGACAGGAAGGAAGAACGTAGAGAAAGGTGTCAGTCCGATAAGGCTGTTACGTTCAGCCTTATCTGACAGCCCATGACGTCGCTAATAGTCTCGCGCTAATGGTTCCCGCCCTCCCTCCGGTGACGTCATGATACTGGGCCAAATCAAGCTGAAACCACAGGAATGCGACACACTTTTTTTTTTTGTATTTTGCAGCCCAAAGCTACGGTGCTTTTCTGTGTTAAAATATACTCACGTTTATGTTGTACACGCCCACCGCCGTTATCTGTCACCGGGTTAGTTTCCTTCCACGAAGACGTGACGACGAGTGAGTTTAACTTCTTCACGGAAACAACTTTGTTGCTCCAGAGTCTGTTTTCTCCTCCGAGTTCTTCCTCAGCGCTGACATGAGATCAGGTGGATAGCGTGTCGCTGTACCTGTGACTGCAAGTGAGTTATCCCGACGGGAAATGGAGACTCTTCTCACACTCTATCGCTGTATTATATATTTTAACTCCAGAGTTTTGTCGTTACAACTTCAGGTAACGTCGCGGCTGCTGCACCGCGCGAGAGTTAATCTGGGCCACGACAACAACACTGTTGTTAAAATCTCACCGCGTGGATTAGCTGTGGGTGGGTGGGGGGGGGGGGGGGTGTAGTAACGTTATTGTTTTCCTTGTGTGAAGGGAGCGAAGAACGATCCGTGTTTCACATCGACAGCTGGGAACTGTTCGCTCTCCTCTGACCGACTCTCACCATTCAGACCTGGTACTGACTCTCGTATTGGTGACGGTAGAGGCAGCTGTTGGACTCCCGGGCTTCCGTCTCTCTTTGCACAGGTGTTGGTGACACATGTGGTAGGGAGGGGAGGGCAGATTTAGCTTGCGATTCCCTGTTTGTCACTGTGTTCAAACTCTGTAGGAAGTTGTTTATTTGTGCTCTCTTCTGCAGGAAGTTTGTTTCATGCATTTTATGTTATTTAATAAAGTAGTTTGAGACTAATAAATGGTGACCTATGATTCATTATTGTATGTTCTTTGGTCTGAGATATACATATGGAGAATGGAGCTGCCCGTGGTCGGTAGTTTCTCTGCTTCATTTTTGAGTGTTGGGAGAATAAGAATCAGGTTTACGGATTTAGGGAGGAGGCCTGTTTGATATGTAGGATTCATTCCTTTAGTAATGTGCAAAACAAAGCAAATATCTAATTTTGTCTTGATTTTTTGTTGTTCAAATCTCCGAGTTGTGAGAATTGTTACTTTACTTAATTTAACGAGGAACAGATGTGATTCAATAAAAATTATCGAACCAAAATCCTCTAAATCGCAGGTCTGGATGTTACACTAAATAATTACATTTACAGATTATACTAAGGGCTCACATATGCAGAGATTAAATGACAACTGATAACGGCTCCTTCAAATTGTAAACATTCAACATACTTAGGGTTTTGTTTCTTCAGCCATGAGTCGAGTCTCCTGATATGAAGTCCTACCTTTAAGTGAAATGCCTCCTGTCCTGTGTAGACTAACTGTTTGGACTCCTGATGATCAGGAGTATAATCCATAAATGTATGATATTCTGTTTTGACCAGATCTTCTTCAGCATGTATGTGATCTGATGAAATGACTGAGATCTGTTGTTAACCTGTTGTTACATTAGCTGGGTGATGCAGTTTCATGTGAGCTCTGTGTCTGAGCCACCTAATTTACTATAATATCAGTCAGATGTCAATAGGCACACCAAGTCTCATATTGAAGCTGACACTGTTACACATGCACAGTTTACAATGTAAAAATGCTCAATTATTAGTAAAAGTCCTGCATTCAAAATCCCTCTCAAACAAAAGTCCATATTATCAGCAAAGTATCAAATAATTAAAATGACTCATTGTGCTGTAAAAGGTTCCCTATGACTGATTTAGACATGATATGACTATATTATTACAATACTGATGCATCAGTGCAGGGGAAGCCTTTTACAGTTATAGTCGCTTGAGGTGGAGCTAGTTTCAACTCCAGTAGAAGTATAAAGTAGCATGAAATGGAAATGCTAAGGACTAAACACTAGTACAAGCAAGCACCCTAACATTGTATTTAAGTGCACTACCTGTGTACCTGTGTTCCCACAACTGTTGTGAGCAGGCTGATGGTTGTCAGAGCAGTCAGTACCAAGGTCACAAAGTGTTCACTATGTTTGCACAGCACTTTGGAAATCTGGGAGAGTTGTGTGCGTGTGTGAGCGTGAGAGGTTGTGTGTGTGTTTGCTGTAGTGAGAGAACAGGCTATTAATTATCCCCCCTGATTCAGCACTAGCAAGCTAATGTAAGAGCAGCACAACAACAATGGTAACCTGAACAGCCCTATTGTCTGCTTTTGGGCATCTCACTTTTTGAATCAGTGTCTCAGTGAAGAGCTAACACCTGTGCGTTCAGTTTGTAGCTTTGGTGAAGGGACCAAAAACAACTCTATATTAAATCTAGCGTGAGAGATTACCACCTGGTAATGTTTAATGTTTTTTTGTAGGTTTTTTGCCTTGGCTGGGGACTTTGTGTACTGTTGTTGGTAGGTTCATTGAGAGGCCATATACTGCCATAACTCTGTAAATGTGGTCATTCATTCAAGTTGTTTTCATTCGACAAAGGACACTTATTACATCTTCTAACTTGTAGTAATTGTAAAAAAGTGTTCAGAAAACGAAAGTTAAGCATCGGTATTCAGTCCATGAGCTTTTTAGGTATTTTGTGAATATTCATTTTTATATGGAAGAATGATTTGCTTCACAAGAGCAGGACTGATGGTCTTCTTCCCTGATTTCGCTTTCATGAACGATGGTTTGTTGCATGGTGGGGTGAGAAAGTAAGTGAATCACCCGGTGCCATAAAGATTTATTTTGGCTCATTGAAGTGTGTTTGTATTGGCCGAGTGCTGTCGGTGGTTTCTTAGGGAGATAGTTGTGCACGGTGTGGCTCGATGGAGCAGCAGACAGAAAATCATTAGAGCGGAGGGAGGAGCTGTGTGACGCTCTGAGGTGTTTTCACAGTGTGGCTTTTCCCACAATGTATGACCGGGTGGACCTGATGTGATCAGAGGGTTATTACTGGTAACTCACTTAATGTGAGGTCACCACTGGGTTGATAACAGGATAACATTTTTAATCAGCAGGTGCTGTAGAAATAAAAAAAATCACCAAGATGACAGAACATGTTCAGTTTTATCTGCCGTGCTCTGAGAAGCTGTAATTATATTTTATATGTGGACATCTTTAATTCTTAAATAAAACATTGGAGAGAACAAACGTTTTGCTCGTGTTAAGTTCTCCGAATATTCAAATATGTAACTGCACTGTAGAAAGTCAGTTTCTTTTCTTCATTCATAGTTGTTCAGAATTTGAATACAGTAATTTTGAGTGTTGGAAAATTATTCTCATTGTTATCTTGATTTCAACCACATCATTCAAATTTAGTGTTTTTCTTTTTACAATTATGTTGAAAGAAAACCATTTTTTTGTGTTTACCGTTGTTTGTCACAAATTACTTTGTCATTGCTTGCATGAATTAGTTTCTTGTGCTGTGACAACAATGTGTTTGACGTACTCAAACATACTGTTGAGATGTCTACTGTATTTCTAACACTCTACATTGTGCTATGGTAGGTTTACAATTGCTCTCTGGAATCAATAAGTAGAATCAAAAAGCATGTTTCCTCACAAATTCACCGCCCTTATAAATCCAATTCAGACCCGTTTCATTCCCGACTGTATCATTACAGCTCAATAGTGTTGTTGTGACTGACGGTGTGTTTTTCCGAGCGTGGACCACCCATGTGCAGTACTTGAATCAGACCGGAGGACAGCAGCTTCATCCAGGGCTCATCAGCCTGGCTCTGGACCCGCAGACCGGACAGGCTTTCTCACTGTTCAGCCAGGCATACAGGGAGAGAGAGGAGAAGTGGGAGGAAGGGGGAAGGAGAGCAGAAAGAGAGGTCGAGGGGAGTGGTGGGATAGTGATGGATTGAGTGGGAGGGTAAAACACAGAGGGAAGCTATGACTACAGTGACCGCTGTGTTCAGGGAGGGGTTGCTTGTTGTGCTCTGTGAGAGGAGCGGCCCTTTTATAGCTTCTGGTTGACTCTGCATGTATGTGAGCATTAACTCTGTTTGAGTGGGCGGCACGGTGCAGCAGTGAAGCTCTGCTTCTGTTTCTATCCTCGGTTTCAAAGAGTTTGTCTGTCCAAAGCCACGCCTCATTTGATGGGCATGATTTATACTCAGTGGAGGCACTTTTATCTTTGAGCTTTCTGTGTGTGCTTTTATTGACACAGATGTTACGGTAATATTTAAAAATCACAACGTATTATTTTAGCATTTATGCTTTGTTGTTTTGCTTCAAAGTTGTTGGAACAAGGTGTCTGCATGTCCTGATAGATCTCAAAATGTTTTAAATTAATTTCAATTCTTGGTGTAAAAAGGTTGCAAATATGGTTTGTTTAAATTTATTCCAGGAAAAAATAGATTGACCTCAGTACACTATTTAACTTTTGCGGAATCTAACTTGTTTTATCGTCACACCTCACTATTTTATTTTTTTGGTGATATTCTGTGAGGTTTCAGTTGTAGTTCGGTCAACTCTAAAAACTGATTGATCCACGGTTTGTGTCTTTGCTGTCATTTGATGCTTCAGTCTGTGTGTTTTTGTTTAATTCATTACTTCCATATTTATTAAATGAAACAAATGACTTAGTGGTCCGGGAGAGCAGACGCCTGTTCGCTCATCCTCCCTTCTGACACTGTGGTGCTTCCTGTTTCATGGTGACAGGAGTATGGAGGAGGCTGTGTGGGTTGGGGGTGGAGTCACCACACCCTTACTGCAGCTCCTAATCACTGTCCTGGGCTCTGTGCCTGGAGCTCACCTGTAACACAGGGGTGTTAAGCTCAAGGCCCTCAAGGCTATGTAGCCGACTGCAGAAGTAAGGTAGCCGTCTGCAGAAGTAAAGTAGCCGACTGCAGAAGTAAAGTAGCCGTCTGCAGAAGTAAGGTAGCCGTCGGCAGAAGTAAAGTAGCCGTCTGCAGAAGTAAAGTAGCCGTCTGCAGAAGTAAAGTAGCCGTCTGCAGAAGTAAAGTAGCCAACTGCAGAAGTAAAGTAGCCGACTGCAGAAGTAAAGTAGCCGACTGCAGAAGTAAAGTAGCCGTCTGCAGAAGTAAAGTAGCCGTCTGCAAAAGTAAGGTAGCCGTCTGCAGAAGTAAAGTAGCCGGCTGCAGAAGTGAAGTAGCCGGCTGCAGAAGTGAAGTAGCCGGCTGCAGAAGTGAAGTAGCCGACTGCAGAAGTAAAGCCCTTCATAAACGCAGACTTCACTTCTCTCTTTCAAAAAATATAAATCATCTCGCCTCGATTTGTTTATGGTTGGTTTGAAGTTGTGTTCCAGATTTATTTAATTTAGGTATTATTACTTAATTATTATTATTGGTCAGTTTAACAGTTTGTAAAACAGTCAAAGATTGTTTGCTGGAAACTGTCGTTATTTTATTGGTGTTTAAAAATCCACTATGGGTCGACCTCTAGTTATTACATCCTGACCCTTCATGTGCATTTATCGGTCACAGAATTGCACACCCAAACTCACATTGTGATGTAAAGCCCTCCCACACAGTTCTGTTTATTCGAACTACAAACAAGTCATCTACGTGCCACCAACCTAATTAAGTTGCTTCTCAAATAAAGCCCTGTGATGTCAGAGCTTTGTCATTTGTTTACTGTTTACCACACAGCCTTAGTTACAGTTCAACTTTTTATCACGTATTGGCTCTTGACAGCAGCACTAAAATCTTGCAACCACTCGAGCTTAGAGTCCCCGATATCTCCAGATGCAGCCTAAAAGCCCCGGATTTAACAGCCACAATCCTCCGCGGTTCACAGCCAGACTGCTGTCTCCATGAGACGCTCAGCGTCTCAATCCCCTAGTAGCCATTTCTCATGCTGAGCTACAGGTTTGCTGAAGGTCCTTATGCTTTCAATAAGACATCACCACCAACAGCCCTAACGGTTCCTTTCTCGCTAATAGAAGACCTAATCATTGGGTGCATGACATATTGGTTTATGCTATTGTGCTCTGTAGGTCATATGATTTCTTCAGCCACCATTAATTTTGTACTCATGAGCCAGTAGTTACTATCTGTGTCCCAGAGTTTAGATGCATTGATTTGTGGGCCTCTTCTCTGTTGTCACCACACTCATTATGAATGGAAAGAGGCATTTATAACCAGTGTTATAACCTCGCAGTTATGAGATCTAAAATCCAGTGTTGCTAGTTTGGTGGAGTAACTGAACATGTACTTTGAGGATACTGGCACATCGTCAATAGTGAAATATCTGATATGATTTATTGAAGGTCTAGATGTGATGAAAAACATGCTCAAATATTTGAGGATTAATGTGACCGCAAAATGATAGAATGACCGGGTTGCTGCTCTGTCACTTTCAAAAAGTCCCTGGAACACATTGTGATTTATATTCTCATTATGCGTTCTCATTAAAAAGCTATGACATCTGATAGTAATTCATAAGCAAAGCTATTCATTTAGCTGAGGCTGAGCCATAGAAACCTCATGCTGAGGATAAGTGTTGCTTCACTGACCCGTTGCAACGTGCAACAACACTTGTGCAACATGTCTCTGCAGATAAATCTCCACATTAGCAAAGTACCCTCATGTCTCTGGCCTGTTTTTAGTACAACGCTGCGTTGGAGCTCCGTGTCGGTGCTGTCATGGCCGTGAACCTCACTTCTCAGCGTGTTGCCGGGCGGGTCCGGCTCCACTTCAAACACTCGTGCTGTGAAAGGCTTCACTAACGCTGCAGACTGTGAACCATGACTCATGACTTCTAACTCATGACCCGCCCAGATCGCCCTCTCACTCTGTTTTTTTGTTTTTGTGTTCTTTGTGAAGTATTTTGAAGAAAAACCAAGAAGAGAACATTGTGTTTGTCCCACCACTCCTGTTGCCCCCTCTGGTCTGCTTGTAACACACCAGCGAGCCTCTGTTTGAGTACTGGGAGTGTCTCTTTTGATGCCCAATGACAAAGCAGCATGGTTGAGAGGGAGGCTATTTACACCCAAGCCAAGAAATGGTGAGCAGTGCTTCACAGGATACTCTGTAAACTCAGAAATCCTCCACCGTCTGAGGGTTTTTTACTCCAGCCAACCACAATAGCAGCAGATTTAAAATTTATACAGATTAGATGACTTTGATGATGCACTTGTTCCTGTTATGGACTCACTGTAGAACAATATGAGGCAGTGAGTCATCTGTTGAGTGTTTGATGGTTGTTTATTTGTGCTTAAGAACGTACCCACCGTGAAACAAAGAGAAAAAGTACTTTGTCTTCTGTGCAAAAAGACCTCCATTGTCAACAAGTTGTTACTCAATCTGAGGCCGCACTCTGTGGTGACACTGTACTGTGCTGAAGTGATTTTAGCATGTCTAATATTTTGTCCCGCTAGTTGACGTTTTGGTGTATACAGGAGTAAAGATATTATTCATACTTTTAGTCCCTCTTGTACAGTGATTAGCGGAAAATAAGTTATAACTGAAAATAACATTTTGCCCACCTTACGGAAGTTGACACACTTGAATGCATTCGCATGTTTAAAGGGTATACTTTCTACTTTTTAACTTGCACTTTTCTGTCGGTCTATCTTTTTTTTAAATCTATCCATCCAGCTTTTTACCTTTCTATCCATCTTTCTTTCTTTCTTTCTTTGGGATTCATAGCACCCCATCATGGATGCCAGTTCTTTTGCAGCCATAAAATTGAAAGTTGTTCTCAAAGGGAAGCGTCACCAGGCAGTGTGTTTAGATACAAGGGCTGGGGAAAGTTGTCAGAGGCATCCTCTCGCTTTCACACTCTTATTCAGAATCATGTCCAAAATAAACTGGTACTGAACGTGACGAGCACAGAGTGACGGTCAGTTACTGGTGTAACGGAATTGGGGAATCTCTAAAAGTCATATTTGCAACCTTTCTTTTTCTGCTGATCCGTGACTCTAAATAGCGATACGATCATAACCATGAGTTTTGTGACCTTTGACCCCCTACTCACAGTGGGGCTGAGGTGGCAAGAAAAGTAGCCAGTGATGACGAGTAAGCAGCTCTTTGCTCTTTGAGGGCGCTGTTCTGATGTCTGGGCTTGTTGTGTTGTCATTAGGAAATGCTGGAGAAAATCTTAAATACTGATTCATATGTCCAAATACTATTTGAACAGGTGTGTTTTCAGGTATAATTTGTGTTTTCTGAAGTTGTCTGTGCCCGTCTGCATGCATGTGTTACATATACCACTTGGAAGAATTACAGTTTTCCTCCGTCTTTCCTGCTAACCCTCCCGCTCTTTCCTCCTTCCTCCCTTGCAGGTCTGATGCTCGGCTGCAGCTGCCACGGCCGCCATCATGTTCACCAAAAAGAAGAAGTCTCGCATCCAGATCTCCGCTCCGTCCAACTTTGAGCATCGCGTGCACACAGACTTTGACGAGCAGGAGCAGAAGTTCGTCGGGCTGCCGCGGCAATGGCAGTCGCTCATCGAAGACACGGCCAAACGGCCCAAACCCTTCATCGATGCGACCGTCATCACTACTGTAGAGCCGCGCAAGGTGGGAGCAGCCAAAAAATAATAATCTATCTCGAATATCAGGAATTATGTTTATTAGTTTGTGGATTTTGACCAAGCTGTATTTTGACTGATTATAACTCAAGATACTGATGTGTAGCCACCCAAATTTGAACACAACATGGTCACTGCAGTGCTTCGGTCTTCAAAAGCCTAATTTTGAACAACGGTCAAGTTGAACAGCTGTGTAGACCTACTCTCCTCCACACAGAAAATCGTCGGGAATCGTCGAGGGAATTGATGAAGAATGGGACCGATATGCTTTGATGATGGCATTGGTTTCGATAATATCCTCAGGCCTTTCCTCTGGTTCACTCTTTTCCCTCCAGACAATTGTACGTGGCAGCAAGCTCGGAGTGGACGGCTCTCTGACCTGGCTGTTGGACGAGTTCGACACCATGTCCGTGACTCGCTCCAACTCCCTGCGACGGGGCAGCCCCCCCATCCAGCCCCGCAAGGACTCTAGGTCTTCAGGAGGAGGCGGGCAGGAGAACGGAGACCCTCACCACAGACACCACTCGCACCCAGACAGGTGAGTAGTTCAACCGCAGCGCGTCAGCATCATCCTCATCAAAGCAAAGAGATTCTGTTAATACAAGCCAAGTGTGTGCACTGACCTTTGCATCGCTCTGCTTCCAGAGACCAACCCAGACCGGAACACCACCAGAGCGGAGGTGACCACCGCCAGGGTCCACGCGCGCTCCGCCCTCAGTGGGATGAGGGAGACCAGGGCCGGCCCCAGCAGCAGCCCCGGGGCCAAGAGCCCAGCCGGGCCCCCAGGGACAAGGACAGGCCTGGCTCCGGCCCTCCTCCTCCACCTCATAGAGACAGAGAGCATCGGGAACGGGGTCAGGTAAGGACTCAAGAAGAACCCAACAAGATTCATGATTTGCAAAGGACTCATCTGGCTCTCTTTCTTGCAGTGATGATCTTCCAGACCAATACAGTCTTAAACGTGTTGGTATTTCCCACATTAACGAGAGATTTATTTAATTTGACACTGCAGCAGGATTCCACCCTGTAGTTGTTGGTGTGCTTGTTTTCTTCATTTTTAATCCACGTTTCCTGTCTCAGTTTTTTCTTTTACACATCCTGATAAACCGTCCATCTCTCACCCAAACCCTGCCTCTCTTCAGGAGCAGGTGGCTCACAGGGATCAACCCGGGGACCTCAGGCCAAAGTCCAGCTACACGGTGCGGGACGGCAGCCCTCAGTCTCCCAGAGACAAGAGGCCCCTCTCCGGGCCCAACATCCGCACCCCAAACCTGCCAGTGACGGAGGGCGTGATGAAGACTGCCCAGCAGACCACGCGGCCGTTTAACACCTACCCGAGGACGGACAGCGAGGGCGGACGCAGCCCCACAGGACAGGTGGGGACGGCAGCATGAACAGAGAGACAGACAGGCTGTTGCCAGGATAGACATGAGGAGAAAGCTGCAGCGCTGAGGGAAGCTATTGACCGAGAGGAAAAGGCAGACGGGTGCTAATTGAGCCGCAGGCTGCTGGATGGTAGATCTTATCACTTTGCTCTGTGTTCTCCAGGTCAGAATTAACCAATTATCTCCACTGGAGGCTGTTGTTGGTGCTTATGTGATAATGTGGAGCAGGTTAAGTTCAGGGCGTTCTTTACAACAGAACAACTTTGTGCCAGCGTGCTTCTCAGAGGGATATATTTAAAAGATCATTTAAACTGTTCAGGCAAGTAAAATACACTTTCTATGGTCCAGGCTTTGATTTCTGTTTGTATTTTTCATGTAGAAAAAAACCAAAGATTTCCCCACTCCATGTAAACTGCTGTAACCTTCCCTTTTAATATAGACCGTTGAAGGTCATTTTTCAAATCGGTGAGCAGCGATGTTTTATGTTTTGTATGATCTTTACATTAATGTGATGAAGTACTTTGATTGGCCATGTCCTAATGGACAAAACATTGTTAAATACAATGAGACATTCTGTGATAGAGGATTAAATCCATATTATTATCAATATTTTCAATGATGCAAGTTATCAATATATAACTAGTTGCAGCTTCAACCCTGAAAAGTGAGTTTCCTCTACATTATATGAATTATACATTCTGTTTGTGATGACGCTCCCTTTCTTCCAGCCGGTTCGACACCAGGACTCTTCCCCTAAAAACGGCCCCTCTGGCGGCTCCAGCCGAGGCTCCTCCAGCTCCAAGCCCCCCATAAGCCACCCGCACCCTCATCACACCTCCCACCCCAGCCTGACCCCCGAGGCCACCCAGCACCCTCACACCCAGCACCCCAACGTTCCGTCCCCGCGGCCCCCCGGGCCCCCGGCGCCGGGTGCTCCGTCTCAGAGCCGCTCGCCGCAGAGGGAGCCGCAGAGGGTTTCCCACGAGCAGTTCAGAGCGGCACTACAGATGGTGGTGGACCCGGGCGATCCGCGGACCTACCTGGACAACTACATTAAGATCGGGGAGGGGTCGACGGGCATCGTGTGCATCGCCACAGTGAAGACCACCGGGAAACTGGTGGCTGTGAAGAAGATGGACCTGAGGAAGCAACAACGCAGAGAACTCCTCTTCAATGAGGTAAGAGTTCAGGAGCTAGTCCGTGCTGTGACTCGGTATTGGCACTTGATACCTTTAAGGTAAATAAGTAGCAAAACTTCTCCCGTCAAACAATATCAATGTTTAAATTCAAATATATACTTATTGCTGAGGTCATAGTTGTTCTGGACTACATTATATTGAGGCGTGTTTTTTCTTCCCTCTTTACATAAATGAGTGAGCCTTTCAAGATGACTACTATTTGTTGGACGATATGTTGCCACAGAGGTAATTGCAATAAATATTAAAGTAATTTTGAGACCATTTTATGCCACTGATGTAATGATGATATAACAGCATAATAATACAAGTACACCCTCCCTTTATATATCGATAAAATGGACTCTCAGGCTCTGTTGGGTACAGAGCCATTCATTCATTAACAGACAACAAACAGTCATTCCAGTCGACATACAGGCGTCTTCATGTAGTGGGGCTCTTCTCTCTCATTGGGCTTAAACCCCAAAATGTTTTTCTCTGCTTATTTGGCTTTAGTGCTAAACTGTTGTTGACAAACACAACGGGCAATATTGAATATTAAAAACAACTCTCAATACAATGCAGTTCAGTACAGCACCATCCTTACTTATGACCATGATGTGAAAACGTGTAATTAACATGTAATCAACGCCTCTATAACTCTGAAAACAACAAACCGAACATTACAAACAGATGACCGGTCTGTTTTTTTCTAACTAGTCTTTAAATCACAATGAAATAACTGCCGTATTTCTCTTCTGTATATAAATATTAGAATTTAACATCTACAAGTCTAAATGTACGTTCCACGCTTTATCGACATACATGTCACATATGAAGACGGCAGAACCAAAGAACCACTGAATTACATACAACGCCTCTCGTGAAACGAGTTTGATTTGTTGTCAGTATAAATTACTTTCATGTCGTAGTAGTGGTGGTGGTGGTGGTGGTAGTAGTGGTGGTAATAGTGGTGATGGTGGTAGTAGTAATAGTGGTGGTGGTAGTAGTAGTAATGGTGGTGGTAGTAGTAGTAATAGTGGTGGTAGTAGTGGTGGTGGTAGTAGTAGTGGGTAGGGTGGTGGTGGTAATAGTGGTAGTAATAGTAGTAGTGGTAGTAGTGGTGGTGGTAATAGTAGTGGTGGTGGTGGTGGTAATAGTAGTAGTAATAGTAGTAGTGGTGGTGGTGGTAATAGTGGTAGTAATAGTAGTAGTGGTAGTAGTGGTGGTGGTAATAGTAGTGGTGGTGGTGGTGGTAATAGTAGTAGTAATAGTAGTAGTGGTGGTGGTGGTGGTAATAGTAGTAGTGGTGGTGGTGGTGGTGGTGGTAATAGTAGTAGTGGTGGTGGTGGTGGTAATAGTGGTAGTAATAGTAGTAGTGGTAGTAGTGGTGGTGGTAATAGTAGTGGTGGTGGTGGTGGTAATAGTAGTAGTAATAGTAGTAGTGGTGGTGGTGGTGGTAATAGTAGTAGTGGTGGTGGTGGTGGTGGTGGTAATAGTGGTAGTAATAGTAGTAGTGGTAGTAGTGGTGGTGGTGGTGGTGGTAATAGTAGTAGTAATAGTAGTAGTAGTGGTGGTGGTAATAGTAGTAGTAATAGTAGTAGTGGTGGTGGTGGTGGTAATAGTAGTAGTGGTGGTGGTGGTGGTAATAGTAGTAGTAATAGTAGTAGTGGTGGTGGTAATAGTAGTAGTGGTGGTGGTGGTAGTAGTAATAGTGGTGGTGGTGGTGGCAATAGTAGTAGTAATAGTAGTAGTGGTGGTGGTAATAGTAGTAGTGGTGGTGGTGGTAGTAGTAATAGTAGTAGTGGTGGTGGTGGTGGTAATAGTAGTAGTGGTGGTGGTGGTGGTAATAGTAGTAGTAATAGTAGTAGTGGTGGTGGTAATAGTAGTAGTGGTGGTGGTGGTAGTAGTAATAGTAGTGGTGGTGGTGGTAATAGTAGTAGTAATAGTAGTAGTGGTGGTGGTGGTGGTAATAGTAGTAGTAATAGTAGTAGTAGTGGTGGTGGTAATAGTAGTAGTAATAGTAGTAGTGGTGGTGGTGGTGGTAATAGTAGTAGTGGTGGTGGTGGTGGTAATAGTAGTAGTAATAGTAGTAGTGGTGGTGGTAATAGTAGTAGTGGTGGTGGTGGTAGTAGTAATAGTAGTAGTGGTGGTGGTGGTGGTAATAGTAGTAGTAATAGTAGTAGTGGTGGTGGTGGTGGTAATAGTAGTAGTGGTGGTGGTGGTGGTAATAGTAGTAGTAGTGGTGGTGGTAGTAGTAGTAGTAATAGTAGTGGTGGTGGTGGTAGTAGTAGTAGTAGTAATAGTAGTGGTGGTGGTGGTAGTAGTAATAGTAGTAGTGGTGGTGGTGGTGTTAATAGTAGTAGTAATAGTAGTGGTGGTGGTAATAGTAGTAGTGGTGGTGGTGGTGGTAATAGTAGTAGTGGTGGTGGTGGTGGTAATAGTAGTAGTAATAGTAGTAGTGGTGATGGTGGTGCATACAGATCCATTAGTTGCCACTTTACATGTAGACACTTGAATCCGCTGAGTCATCAGTTGTTTCCGACGGCTGTTGATCGATCGCAGCATCGACCCGACAGACACACGACAGTCTCTCTCTTCCTGCATTGCCAACGTAAACAAACCTGTCTGTCTTTCTGTTTCCACGGTAACTGTAGGTGGTGATCATGCGGGACTATCACCATGAGAACGTGGTGGAGATGTACAACAGCTACCTGGTGGGAGACGAGCTCTGGGTCGTCATGGAGTTCCTGGAGGGCGGAGCGCTCACCGACATCGTGACACACACCAGGTGGGAATCACTTATGTAGGGCCTCGCATGTGACCTTTTATTCCATGTAATCAATACATCATGTGATACATTTTATTTATTATTACTGTCTCTCCATTACTCTGTGCCTCATTAAAGCCCTAAACCTCAAAGACTCTGTTCCTCCACAAGGGGGCAGTGTTGCCTAGTAGAGGTATATCACCATTGTTCGTATGAGAAGTATTCAGATATTGTACTAAATACAAGTAGCAATACCAGAGTGTAGAAATACTCTAACAAGTAGAAGTCCTGAATTTGAAGTCTTACTTAAGTAAAAGTACATAAGTATTAGTATTAAAATATACTTGAACTACCTAAAGTACAAAAAAAGGATATATATATATGAATTCCTTTATATACTGCTGGTTACTTTAATCTGTAATAGTACATCACCATGTATTAGCTGATTTATATTTTGTATTGATAATCTGAATCTGCAAAGTAACTCGTAGTTTAAGTTGTCAAATAAATGTAATGGAGTAAAAAATGAAGTAGAAGTATAAAGTAACATAAAAAGAAAATACTCAAGTAAAGTAAAAGTGCCTAAGAATTGTGCAGTACTTGAGTAAATGTACTTTCCCACCACTGACCACAACGACCTTTTGTCTTTTTACATCTTTTCACAACACGTGTTACAAAATGATTATTATGACAGTTTTCCAGATTCATGCAACATGTTTGGATGACTACGTCTGCATGATACATTGACACAATGTCCAAAGGGTTTTCTTTCTGGGTGCTACATCTCATCAATATGGTGTCAGAAAGGATCGCACCTCACTGTAGAGTGAACCAGAAACAGAAAACGTCACTAACACAAGTGTAGGAACAGAGGTGGTGAAAAGTGTGAATCTCTGGTGTCTGCAGGATGAACGAGGAGCAGATCGCCACGGTGTGTCTGTCTGTCCTGAAGGCTCTGTCCGTCCTCCACACACAGGGCGTGATCCACAGAGACATCAAGAGTGACTCCATCCTCCTCACTCATGATGGACGCGTACGTACCACACACTTGACGCTACTTTCTTTTATCCCGCCGCGCCACATTACTAATAGGATAAAATGGTGAAGTGATGACATTTTGGACAGACCTGGATGTAAATTGCAATTGACTGGTTGGCGGAGGTTTATTACTGCGAGGTGGTAATTCCTGTTTCAAAAGAACATCGAAGAAAACAGCTGCATCTTTATTTCTTTCTAGGCTGGAAGAGCCCTTTATGAAAGGCATTATAGACTCAATAGAGCTGTCAAAAAGCTTCCTTTTTAAAAGGAGAAACTGATCCCGCATCTGCTTTTACATGTTAAACCACAACGCTGTGGCTGATTCAGCACTTGTAAGCATTTTCTCTCTGCAGACATCTTGACTAGTCACAGCAGGACGAGCAGCGTGTTTCTCAGAGGATGCACAAGCTAAACACAGAACGTCACCCAGCGTTGCAAGAATAAAGGCTCGTAAAGAGGAACTAAATGTCCGTCTGTTAACCGCTACTGGAGAACTAAGGCGGGTCACTTCCTGCTTGTTGACAAGCAAGTTTCTGCTTTCTACATAAAAATGAAACCAACTCGGTTGCACAGCGAGACGAGGGCAAAAGGAACTGTGCTTTAAGTGTTTGTCAGTCGGTACACACAAACACACACAAGCGGGTCTGAGTTTGCACTGTGGTGTGTCAGCCGTGGACACAGAAGACAGCGACTCTCTGTGTGTCAGAAGTTGCTGAATCCACACAGATGTGTGGTTCTGCTGAGCGGAAGTTTCAACCACATCTTTACCATTTCAACAAGGCCGATAAAATGAGGCAAGCCTTTAGCGGAATGTCTTGAGCCTATTTGCCCACATTGGTCACTCCCTATTGTGTAAACGATTCAGTGAATTTAAGGGAACAAATGAGTCGTTTTCTCCACAGCGTACCACATCCTGCTGACCGCCTTCAGTCAATCAGCAGATTGAGATCACAGATGTGACGGTAATCCAAGGCTTTCACATCTGTGATTGTTACAGCTGTGAGGTCGCTCTGTGCTTGTTCATTGGTCAGAGTTCTGTCTGCTTTTGAATTGACACGAATGTAAGCTGCATTAACTTACATGCCGTCTGCTCATTTCATTCTTCTTATATTAACCAGTTAATCTGCAGGCCTGGTGCTCTTATACCAACACACCTTATGTGCAAGTCACACATGTGATGCTAAGATGAGCTAACGTGTCAACCACAGCGTCTTTGATGATAGCTGCTGAGCGTTTCTGGTTTGTTGTCTTTATGAGCGGTGGCCTGCAGCAGCATGTTACTGAGAAGTGCTGCTGCTGCATTGTTGTGCTGTCTGAGGCAGGAAAGAAGCCCCTGCAGGGTCTTCTTCATGTTGCTCATGAGTTTGAGGACACCCAGTGTTTCAGAGACTCTGCTCTCTGTCAAAGTGATCTCAGGAAAGGCCTTCACACACTGGGGGCGTGTCAAGGTGGGTGGGGGTGTGTGTGTGTGTAAAGGGCTTAAAGCTGCATGGACAAAACAGGTGAAATCAGATGTACGGATCTTTAAATGAACGGCCACCGTAACCTGGTGGAGGTGTCTGTGTGCCCCCTGGGAGCTGTGTTGTCCGCGGCAGTAGCTCCTGGTGGCGTCTCCCAGGACTGTGTGCCGGGCGGCAGGCAAAGGTGGGGACCGAGGCATCGCAGACTGGCTCTAGGGACCTGGAATGTCACCTCTCTGGTGGGGAAGGAACCGGACCTGGTGCTGGAGGTGGAGCGGTACCGACTAGATGTAGTTAAGCTCACCTCCACGCAGAGCGTACCTCAGGTTCTACGAGCCATACGGTCTTTAACATGATCATAAATAATATTGAATGAGGAGCAGCTCAGTGTTTCTTTACGTCCTATTGTGTTCAAATAACGTGCATTTCTTTCCAAATGCTGAAAGATGACCTTTCTGATTTCAAGCTGTTGAAATTCTTTCGTTTTACCAGAGAAGAAGACCTCCGGGTTCACGCAGGGGGCTGGGTTGGGTTTGCGGTTTGGACTGACGGGGGAAGCAGGCTCAGCCGAGCCTGAAGTGTTTCTCGTCAGCAGGGTGTGTTTGTATCTGAATGCAGCTGTGTGCTGGCTGATGAATGTGTGTGTGTGTGTGTGTGTGTGTGTTGTAAACCAGTGTTGATACATTGCATCTCTATTCGGGTTCACTGTAACGTCCGAGTTGAGATTCGTGTTAAAGTCTTCGGTGTCGTCTGTGAAGCTCACTCCGTCATTGTTAGCCATCATATAACGAAGTCTCATCTGTGAGTTGTTCGTACGTGTGTACGGCGCTTCTCATCGCAGGTTTGTTTCACTTCTCTTTCTGAGGCTGAGAGTCGGCCTTGCGGGCAACATCCAGGGCTGCTTCTCTGTGTAGATACCCAGCCATGCACAAACCTTCTCAGAAGGAGGGGTGGATGGTAGCGAGGAGAGAATATCAGGGACTGGACCCTCGACTATTGAAGCATAAGCTGTGCCTCACATCCCCAAATTCAATATTTATAGATTTAGTTATGCTGCTGAAACGTACCTTTTTCTTTTTTTAGAAAATAAGTTACTTTTCTTCATCCGTCCATAATCTAAAGTGAAATTCAGATAGTATGTACTCCTATCAAACCACCTGCACGACATATTCCTCCAAAGTTTGGACACCTTACCGTCCCATTCTTCAAATATGTTCACAATCTATGTATCATTCAGTCATCCGTCTCTCCTGAATCTTACTGTCGGTGTATAGTGAAGTGTATAGTGAAGGCTCTGAGGACAGAGGGGGCTGATGTTCAAGCCACTTTGTGATGTTGGGCTTTGAGGAAAAAAATGACCTGGCTTTGTTTTTTGGTGGTGTAACAGCATAAGGGAAGTTTCTGACTGTTATTACATGTATATTAAAGTGTATACATAAAGTAGATGCAGAGGACTATTGTAGTTTTCCAACCTCAAATACACAAACGAGATGTTAAAAAGTATTTGTCACTGTCACCTTGTTTTGTACTTTCTGTAAAAAATGATCTTGAAATTCATTCCATTTCTCCTTTTCATCCATCTCTCTGTCTGTCTGTGTCTGTCTGTCTCTCTGTCTGTCTGTCTCTCTCTGTCTCTGTCTCCCTCTCTCTCTCTGTCTGTCTGTCTGTCTCTCTGTCTCTCTCTGTCTCTGTCTCCCTCTCTCTCTCTGTCTCTGTCTCCCTCTCTCTCTCTGTCTGTCTCTCTGTCTCTCTCTCTCTGTCTGTCTGTCTCTCGCTCTCTCTCTGTCTGTCTGTCTGTGTCTGTCTGTCTGTCTCTCTCTCTGTCTGTCTGTCTCTCTCTCTGTCTGTCTGTCTGTCTGTCTCTCTCTCTCTGTCTCTCTCTCTCTGTCTGTCTCTCTCTCTGTGTCTCTCTCTGTCTCTCTCTCTGTGTGTCTCTCTCTCTGTGTCTCTCTCTCTGTCTGTCTGTCTGTCTCTCTCTCTCTCTGTCTGTCTGTCTGTCTCTCTCTCTCTGTCTCTCTCTCTCTGTCTGTCTCTCTCTCTGTGTCTCTCTCTGTCTCTCTCTCTGTGTGTCTCTCTCTCTGTGTCTCTCTCTCTGTGTCTCTCTCTGTCTCTCTCTCTCTCTGTCTGTCTCTCTGTCTCTCTCTCTCTCTGTCTGTCGCTCTCTCTGTGTCTCTCTCTGTCTCTCTCTCTCTGTCTCTCTCTCTGTGTCTCTGTCTCTCTCTCTGTCTCTGTCTGCAGGTGAAGCTGTCAGACTTTGGCTTTTGTGCCCAGGTGTCTAAGGAAGTGCAAAGAAGGAAGTCTCTGGTGGGAACACCATACTGGATGGCACCAGAGCTCATATCCAGGCTGCCTTATGGACCGGAGGTAACGCTCCCGCTTCCCTCAGGATTTCACTGCTATTTGTCGCGTAAACATCTGAACGAGAACGTCTCTTCTGCTTGTTGTCCGTCTCTCTCTGTCCAGGTGGACATCTGGTCTCTGGGTATCATGGTCATAGAGATGGTGGACGGGGAGCCGCCGTACTTCAACGAGCCGCCGCTCAAAGCCATGAAAATGATCCGAGACAACCTGCCCCCCAAACTGAAGAACCTGCACAAGGTACAAGGACAAGAAGCTTGAGTTTGACAGAGCACCTTGTGTGCAGCGGGTGTCGGGGATGTCGTCATAACATCACACATTTGAGCTCAAGCAACAAAATCAGCTGCACAGAAAACAGTGTCTTGTATTATAACACGACTCCTCAGCTTCTAAAGAACCCAACCTGCCGCGTTGATTGTAACCCGTGTACTTTTCTTTTATTGCACCACTTATTTAGTTGCCTGGTTTCGAGAAGTGGCACACTACATTCAGGGAGCGTTGAGTAATCTGTAACCTTTCATTATCGTCCTCTTTATGGGCTTCTATGAGGTCACCTCAAGCCCTGGCACAGATCCCAGCACTGCTGCCACCATCCTCACTACTGCTTTAACATTCAACTCATCAAAGCACTGAGATAGCTCAATGAAGCCGTGGTTCAGCAGAAGTGTGTGGCATAGATTACAGAGGAATAAGTCTGCTCTCCAGCCTTTAAGCCAGTGAAGGTTGTTTGGGTACATTCTGTGAGTTTGCAGGAGGAGAACAAAAAGCAGTTTAATCGACCACATCCCATTGATTACCCTTTTACAAACCGGCATGAAGGTGTTAATAACACTCTTCCTTCTCTCTCCTCCCAGGTCTCCCCTCTGCTCAAGGGCTTCCTGGACAGGATGTTGGTGCGAGACCTGGGTCAGAGAGCCTCGGCCAGCGAGCTTGTCAAACACCCCTTCCTGACGAAGGCCGGTCCGCCGTCCTGCATCGTCCCTCTGATGAGGCAGAACAGGATGAGATGAGACCTCCGGACCCTGGAGCGGCGGCGTGCGCAGGTTCAGATGGAACAGAATACTCGTGCACACAGAGAGGTGGCCCTCAGAGGTCAGAGGGCACGGGGTGAGAGGGCTGCGCTTCAAGGCGACGCTCTCGGAACGAGCCGTGAGCTGCAAACTGGGTGTACAGGAGTATTCTTTTTTTATGTGAATCACTGAACTGTGTGTGTGTGTGTGTGTGTGTGTGTGTGTGTGTGTGTGTGTGTGTGTGTGTGTGTGTGTGTGTGTGTGTGTGTGTGTGTGTGTGTGTGTGTGTGTGTGTGTGTGTGTGAACATGTGTGTGTGAACATGTATGTGTATAAACATAGTTGGCAGCACTGTTAATGACAGTGTTTCATGGCTCACTCATGCGTGTGGGAGCAGAGGAGCCACAACTTGCCCGTCGAGTGATTTAAGCCGATTTCATTCAAACAGTTTGGTTTTAATTGAAGACCTGGAAAGATTGCGGCTGTTTTTTATTTTTCCATTTGGACCTTACCTGGATTTTAAGTGTGAAGTTGGGGTTTTGCACACCAATGGGATGCTTTGAAGGAGCCGTGAGCCCGTTGGCTGATCTTTAGAGACTGGCGGATCGTCATTTTTAATCTCACTGTTATGACGGTCTGGAAGCCGCATCTTCTCACTACAAGGACTGAGGCCGCGGACGGATCCCAGACTCGGACACTACCCTCGTCACACCCACAACCTACTACTGAGGGACAAACACTTTTGACTCAGTGATGAGTCAGACAGACTTTATTTTGTAGCCATATCAATTCTAGCTTCCTGTTGTAAACGAGCAAACGTACACTAAGTCAAAAGGTAAACACTGGAGTTGTGTTTTTTCTTCTTTTTTTACAGATGAATTGTCCTCTGATTTCCTCCTTATTTTCATGTGTAAGTACAATGAACATAGAGAGATACATCAGTTTTGCTATCTCAAGTTTGTGATTATTTTGTTGTTGTTGTTATTATTATTATTATTATTATGATTTGTTTGCTGGTTTATGTTAGAGAGAGAGATGTGATGAATTTTGAAGCACTGTCGACTAGAGATGGAGGCGGCTCTCCCGGTTGATTCCAGCACGCAGATAATCAAAGCTCTGCATTTCATTGAGCTGTTTTGTAGACCAGACATGACTAACGGAGTCAGAGTGAGGCAGTGGTCAAGAAAGCAGGAAGAGACGGCAACGCACCCACTTTAAACTGAATAGATAACTAAATGCTACGCCTGTTTCAGCCTTCTTTGTATTTTAGTTGTACCATAGTGTTTTTACCTGAACTATTCCAGCTGATAGAGGTAACTGGCGTAAACAAAACGAATGCTTCTTCTAGGGTAGAAAATGAACACAAGCTGCTTTTGAGGCAATCGGCGAGTTGTTTTTATTCTGTGTTGCTTCCTCATCACGTCGTAGCTCCCTTCATCAAACACACGGAGCTGTTTCCAGTAGACGGCCCGTTGAATGGATCAATGTTTGATTACCTAGTTACGGCAGAGCGCTCCTGAAGCCACCTCGTGCTGCGAGTGTTTCAACACACACAGGACGGAGTAACAGATTAAGAAAAGAGAAGTGGCTTCGTTTAGATTTATACCTCCCATGAATAGAGATAGTCATGTGTGTGAATGAAGATATATGCTGTTATTTTAGGGTTCACGTTTTAGTCTGCGTGAAAATCCATTCGGAACACTAGTGAGCAGCTTCTGATAATGCACACACACACACACACAAGCTGAAAGTCATTCCTGTCACTGAAAGTTAAAGTTAATTTACCCACCAAAATACCAAAATAAATAGATTTGCATCAGGCCTCAGTTGATTTCATGACGAGATATCACTAGTGTGCTGCAGGGTGACGTGTTCCATCACACCGGTTCCCTCAACAAAAAGCAAACATGTTTCTGGTACTTACACCTTTTGTTCATTAAGTTAATCTTCACAAGTGAACACCACTTTTATGATATTTGAAGCGTGACGTACAAAGCTAACATTGGCTGTAAAGGTCACATGGCTTCACGTCGGCCCCACTTGTCTAAAGGCGGACTGTTAGCGGTCTCATTGAGCCACGCCTCTTTTAAGGCACGTCAGAGCTTCAACAGTCACAAGAACGGTGTGTGTTTGATGTAGTTCATGTAATCCCGTGTTAAACACAGACCGTATTTCAGGCATCTGACCAAAAACCCATCGACTTCAAGGTGAGGGAACCAGGGGTGAAACACCGCTGACTCATTTCTGGGTTCCTGCAGCTCTATAATAGGATTCTGTTTGTTGTCGAACACAAGAACTCCAAATGTGCTGAAACCAGCTTTCAAGTTGGAGTAAATACACCCTGTTGTTGTTTCTAAGATCAGGATATTCAGATCCGTCACCGCCTTCAAATACCCAAAAGAAACCGTAGAGAGTCGATCCGTTCAGGTCGGGCTGACGCACACCCACGCCTGTAGGCTCACACAGAGTTACACAGGAGATGACGCGAGAGATAAGGCTCTGTTGTACTTCAGCATTCTCCAGGTGATGCGACATAAACACGGCCTGCAGTCTGTTTCCATTCCTTCTATGTCTTCCAGCTCAGCTGCTGCAGAGCTCTCATCGCTCAGGTTTGTTCTTCGATGACTCTTCTCCACCCTGAATGCTTCCTGCTGACGGAGCGCTGCTCCAGAAGGAACACGCACACTTAGATGTCGTCTTCCCTCACTTGCTGTCAAAGTCAAGACTGTAGCTGAACAGGAGGGAGGCAGTGGATATATATGCCTCAGAGAGGTTGTATGTTTTATCGATGATGATTCAGACACCAAATCTATTATTCACATTTTAGTTTTGGCCCAAAACGAAGATTTAGATGATTCAACCTTTCGTTGCAACCATCTTTTCCCCCAAATAATAATGTCAAATTCATAAAAAGCGTAAGAGAAGAGCAGGATGAAGGCTTCTTGTTTGATTTCTAACATTGTGGATCGTTCCTGCAAAGCACAGCACGATGTGAACTCGCGTCACTATTACTGTTACTTGATGTTGTGTCGCTCCACTTCTTAGAGGAGGTGAAGAAGAAGTGCATCAAAGCAGCGGCACCCTTCAGAAAACGCCCGCCTCCTTCCATCGTTGTCTGTCACCTCAAGCCGTAGTAATGAACCCCGTGGTCTCTGGACTCGTGTTTCAGCGGAAACGTAGGTTCCACTTCTGGAAACATCTTCTCGTGAAGATGTGAGACGCTGCAGGCTGAGCGTTGGTTAATCATAACATTGGCACTTCACTGAGAAGACATTTCTGGTGGGCGTTTTTGTACTTTGTGTCCTCGGATACTTACCAGACAGTCAGTGTGTGTGTGTGTGTGTGTGTGACTCACAGATTATGAAACGTTTTGTGAGGATCCATGTTTATAATCAGAGCTGAATGACAAACGGACGTAGTCTAGTTGATTGTTTGGGCTGAGACACTTTCTGTTTTTCTTCACGGTCAGAATCTCAAATTACACTCTTGAATCTGCATTATATTGATTCATCACTTACTATACTTTGAATAATTCTAAACATTTTTTGGGGACTGAAAACAAATGGACTTTATAATGAAGCTGCCTCCTGCTAAATGCTGGTAAATTGGATCTGGTGTGTTTACAGAGACCAAAGCAGCCGGTGAAAATGACGGCATCTCTATGTGACAGGTGGAGTAATAGGGCCACTGATGGAGGGAACTAGTACTATTTCTCCCACTAAATAAATATGAACGTGTGAGTAAAATGTCGTCATGGAATGAAGTCGGTTGTTTCAAGAGCAGAAAGGTTTGGCTCAATAAGGTTCAATGGATTACAGGCATGTTTGAGCGTTTCCTTTCAAAACGAACCCGGTTATCGATCCACGCATCCTGTACCCTCAATAGTTTTATTAACATGACATTATCCTTAAACCTGTGGTATTACAGTGCTTCTTGATTTCTCATTTGATGTGTATCAAAAATATTCTTGCTCACCTGGTTAGCCGTTGACTAAAACAGATCAAATCTCATAATATTGAGCCTCCAACTTTATTCACCAAACTTCTTTCTTGAGAAAATTTTGATTGAATTCTCTAAATAAAATCCCAGATTATTTAATTTGCTGACAGTGGTTCAAGTACTCGTTCCTTTAGTATTGGTTTTTATTTGTTTTTGTCTCTTGAACTAACATTCTCTGGTAATACAGACTTTGTTGTTCCTCATCGTGTGTGTGTGTGTGTGTGTGTGTGTGTGTGTGTGTGTGTGTGTGTGTGTGTGTGTGTGTGTGTGTGTGTGTGTGTGTGTGTGTGTGTGTGTGTGTGTGTGTGTGTGTGTGTGTGTGTGTGTGTGTGTGTGTGTGTGTGTGTGTGTGTGTGTGTGTGTGTGTGTGTGTGTGTGTGTGTGTGTGTGTGTGTGTGTGTGTGAGAGAGAGACACATAACAATCACTACTTGAAGGATTACGGTTCTGACTCGACACTACGACTGGTAAAGATGGAGGAAGGAGACTCATCTCGCAGACCTGAAAGTCTTCAATTAATTTGTCTCACGTGGTGTTTGGAAGCTTCTCTGGCCACAGAGGTTGACGACTCATTGAGCTTCTTCAGATTGAGGATGTTTCGTTGGTTGGCCTCGAGGTCGCCGCTTCTCTCACTCAGTTTACCAGAGCTTCCAGAAGTTGCCTGTTGATTTGTTTAATCATGATGAGCGGCTCCGTGCTGCTGTTCAGGGTTCAGTGCCTTGCTTTGCAGCATGTAGACAGTTTAGCAGACGAGCAGGACTTGCATCTGTTTCACAGTGATCATGTGCTTACTGAGGCTCGTTGACCAACCGGCCTGTGCTTTCAAATATGTGACAGAAATACGTTTAGATTCACACTGACTCGCCTTTTTTCCTTTTTAAAAGCTGATTTTGTTGCAGTTTTGATATGTTTTTGGTCAAACATGGGATTGCAACAACTGTTCCTCCGCCATCTTGTTTTTGTATATTTCACTGGTGTTGTAAAAAAAACAAATACAAAAAAAACATAGACTTCACTTTGCAAATTTTACTTTTTCTTTTTTTTCTTTGCAAATACAGATTTTGTAAAAGTAATCGACGGAGTGTGTTTTCTGTTCTACTCGTGTGCTCCCAACAGACGGACGAGGTGTTCTTCACTCACACGTGTCACAGAGTGAGTAGCGTGAGGATGGACGTTACGCTGTCTGCTTACTGGACGTCGGCTCAAAACACAAAGCAGCTCTTTGATTGTGAAAGATTAACGGCTGAAATCTGCTGATGTTTCACATCACAAATCAGATCTCAAACTATTTATTGACAATTGAAACTTATTCTTTCAGACGAGACCATTTTCGCTGCCTTATATTCTTTCACCACCGAGCCGATCGGTACAAACGAGATCAAATTCTCAGTCTCTGGCTTCACAGGACTTGGTGAACCAACGTGACACTCGTTTGAAAAGCTTTTTGCTCTTTGTGAGGATTTATAATCACAATTCATAAACTAGTAGACATTTAGCTAAATGAATTCATGGGTTTAAAAATATGATTTCCATGTGATAATCCAACTTTGTGATCTCTATATCATTGCATGATATAGAGATAATCAGATCAGCGTCAACCAGCACAGCTGGTCAACTGAATATCTCTAAATACCTTTGAGGAAGTAAAGAAAGGAGTAAGTCGGGACATTTTATAGACCAAACCATTCTTTGAGAAAATCATTTACAGATCAGTCGACAATGAAATTCATCCCTCGTTGTAGCCTTTGTGTCAACTGTGGCACCAAAAGACATGGCATTAAAACAACAACAGGCCAAGAGGCGCAAACGACAGTTGAAGTGATTGATGTGCATTATTGATAGTGCACATGAGAGTTTAGCGCACTGCAAATTTAACAGCAGATGTATGTTCAATTTGTATGCAGTATGCATACAATGTGGACATACTGGACATTTTGGCCTCCAGCGTTTGACGTACATGTCCTGAGACGTACAGAGTCTGTTGCACCGCTGTGTTCTCTCTTTCTGCAGCGCGCTGAGCTCTCGGTGCCGCTGTGCTTCTTTCCTTTTAGGAGTCATTAAAGGAAGCGATGCACCACCAACATTTATGTCCATATGAATGTGGCTCCACGGTGTCAGATGTTGAGTCACCCCTCACCTTCCTGACTAATTACAGGTCTGGACGAGTCCCCCGCACGAGCTGCAGATTCAGCATCCGTGCGAGCCCTCTTTCTCTCTACTGCCTCACAGCAGCAGGCGGCACACTTGTATTTTTAGCACTTCCGTCGAGGCGGTGGAAGCAACTGAGCTGCAGCTCTGCAGCTTTTACTGTAAACAGTCGGCCTGAAGGGTGGGCCCCCTCCAAACAATGAGGGCTAGCACAGACCACAGACCAGCTGTGTTTGTGGTCCGTGTATCTGTGTGTGCATCTCACAAGATTAGAAAGTAAAACGGCGAGTATGAAGGTGCAACAAACACAACACAGAGGACAAAGTACATCTGCTTTACGAGTTAGAACTAAACATGTAAAACTGTAATAAATACACAAGCAACGGAAGCTATGCATGTCATGTTTTGATTATTAATACTTTAAATTATCTGTGATATCTTGAGTAACCACCACTTTCGTCCGCCTAAAAAAGGAATTGATTTGAAATGTTGAGCAAACGTTCATGTTCCCCAGAGGATGTTCCCGATTGACTTTTCCTCTGTAGCGCCACCAGCTGGTCAACGCATTCACTTATTCTGTGTAGTGTCTATCTGCCT